>WNWK01008448.1:0-84525 GCA_009830355.1 Cherax destructor | reverse complement strand
GTGATTTTAAAATGAACACATCTTCCATGGGGGGGTGAAATCCCCTTGTTGCCTACGGGATACAATTCATGGGTTGTAAAACTTAATAAATTGGCATGTTTTCAAACCATTTAGATCTGGGGGGTATTTACTTTGACATTTAGTAAGATTCATTGTGACAGTGTCTGGTTCATTTCTTAACATTCTAATACCAAGTACAGTGTTAATCTCAACAATCCTATCACTGATACTAGTAATACCAAGCTCCTTCCTCATATTAAGAACCTTTGTAGATTTGGGACAGCCAAGAATAATTCTGAGAGCTTCATTAACTCCAAGGGTCGGAGAGAATTTTCTCAACATTATTATTACATATTATTATAATCAAAAGAAGCGCTAAACCAACTTTCTCTACAGTGATACAATTCATGCAAGTTATAAAACTTAATATAATTGCATGTCTTTACAATCCATTTAGATCTGTGTATTTACTTATAGATATTTAGTAAGATTCATAGTGACTTTGACTTTTTTGAGGGGTTATTCTGGGGGTTAATTTACACTATGTATGATAAATGTACTTATGTGTACCTGTACCTAACCTAACTTACTCACTTATTAGGGTTATCCTGGGTGATTTACACACATGCTATTATGTAAAACATTTGCAAACTGTCCAAAAACTATGCAAAGTGTACCTAAATAATCTTCAACGGGAAGGACAGGCAACCCAGGGTAGTGCTATCTAGATGGTGGTAGTGCTATCTAGATGGTGGTAGTGCTATCTAGATGGTGGTAGTGCTATCTAGATGGTGGTAGTGCTATCTAGATGTTGGTAGTGCTATCTAGATGGTGGCAGTGCCATCTAGATGGTGGCAGTGCTATCTAGATGGTGGCAGTGCTATCTAGATGGTGGCAGTGCTATCTAGATGGTGTCAGTGCTATCTAGATGGTGTCAGTGCTATCTAGATGGTGGCAGTGCCATCTAGATGGTGGCAGTGCCATCTAGATGGTGGCAGTGCCATCTAGATGGTGGCAGTGCTATCTAGATGGTGGCAGTGCATCTAGATGGTGTCAGTGCTATCAGATGTGTCATGCTATCTAGATGGTGGCAGTGCCATCTAGATGGTGGCAGTGCCATCTAGATGGTGGCAGTGCCATCTAGATGGTGGCAGTGCTATCTAGATGGTGGTAGTGCTATCTAGATGGTGGTAGTGCTATCTAGATGGTGGTAGTGCTATCTAGATGGTGGTAGTGCTATCTAGATGTTGGTAGTGCTATCTAGATGGTGGCAGTGCCATCTAGATGGTGGCAGTGCTATCTAGATGGTGGCAGTGCTATCTAGATGGTGGCAGTGCTATCTAGATGGTGTCAGTGCTATCTAGATGGTGTCAGTGCTATCTAGATGGTGGCAGTGCTATCTAGATGGTGGCAGTGCCATCTAGATGGTGGCAGTGCCATCTAGATGGTGGCAGTGCCATCTAGATGGTGGCAGTGCCATCTAGATGGTGGCAGTGCCATCTAGATGGTGGCAGTGCCATCTAGATGGTGGCAGTGCCATCTAGATGGTGGCAGTGCTATCTAGATGGTGGCAGTGTCATCTAGATGGTAGCAGTGCTATCTAGATGGTGGCAGTGCTATCTAGATGGTGGCAGTGTCATCTAGATGGTGGCAGTGCTATCTAGATGGTGGCAGTGCTATCTAGATGGTGGCAGTGCTATCTAGATTGTGGCAGTGCCATCTAGATGGTGGCAGTGTTATCTAGATGGTGGCAGTGCCATCTAGATGGTGGCAGTGCCATCTAGATGGTGGCAGTGCTATCTAGATGGTGGCAGTGCCATCTAGATGGTGGCAGTGCTATCTAGATGGTGGCAGTGCCATCTAGATGGTGGCAGTGCCATCTAGATGGTGGCAGTGCCATCTAGATGGTGGCAGTGCCATCTAGATAGTGGCAGTGCTATCTAGATGGTGGCAGTGACATCTAGATGGTGGCAGTGCTATCTAGATGGTGGCAGTGCTATCTAGATGGTGGAAGTGCTATCTAGATTGTGGCAGTGCCATCTAGATGGTGGCAGTGCTATCTAGATGGTGGCAGTGCTATCTAGATGATGGCAGTGCTATCTAGATTGTGGCAGTGCTATCTAGATGGTGGCAGTGCTATCTAGATGGTGGCAGTGCTATCTAGATTGTGGCAGTGCCATCTAGATGGTGGCAGTGCTATCTAGATGGTAGCAGTGCCATCTAGATGGTGACAGTGCTATCTAGATGGTGGCAGTGCCATCTAGATGGTGGCAGTGCCGTCTAAATGGTGGCAGTGCCATCTAGATGGTGGCAGTGACATTAGATGGTGGCAGTGCCATCTAGATGGTGGCAGTGCTATCTAGATAGTGACAGTGCCACCTAGTTGGTGGCAGTGCCATCTAGTTGGTGGCAGTGTTATCTAGTTGGTGGTAGTGCCATCTAGTTGGTGGCAGTGCCATCTAGTTGGTGGCAGTGCCATCTAGATGGTGGCAGTTATCTAGATGGTGGCAGTGCCATCTAGATGGTGGCAGTGCCATCTAAAGATGGTGTTTCATGTCATTATAGTGTTCAATGTTTTCACTGTATTCAGCAACAGTGAAGAGCTCTCGGTATATACAGACATAAAACTCTGTGTACATATACACTTACCTGGAGAGAGTTCCGGGGGTCAACGCCCCTGCGGCCCAGTCTGTGACCAGGCCTCATGGTGGATCAGGGCCTGATCAACCAGGCTGTTACTGCTGGCTGCATGCAGTCCAATGTACGAACCACAGCCTGGCTGGTCAGGTACCGACTTTAGGTGCCTGTCCAGTGCCTGCTTGAAGACAGCCAGGGGTCTATTGGTAATCCCCCTTATGTATGCTGGGAGGCAGTTGAACAGTCTTGGGCCCCTGACACTTATTGTGTTGTCTCTTAACGTGCTAGTGGCACCCCTGCTTTTCTTTGGGGATTTGTTGCATCGTCTGCCAAGTCTTTTGCTTTCGTAGGGAGTGATTTTCATGTGCAAGTTTGGTACTAATCCCTCTAGGATTTTCCAATTGTATATAATAATATATCTCTCCTGCCTGCGTTTTAGGGAGTACAGGTTTAGGAACTTAGAGCGTTCCCATCTCATTAATACCTAAGTATCTTGTCTACCCAACCATGTATCATTGTACCATGTCTCAATAAAGTATTATTGAGGTGGTTTATCGCAGTTATGCGTGCCGTGAAGGTTCTCTGCACATTTTCTAGGTCAGCAATTTCACCTGCCTTGAAAGGTGCAGTTAGTGTGCAGCAATATTCCAGCCTAGATAGAACAAGCGACCTGAAGAGTGTCATCATGGGCTTGGCATCCCTGGTTTTGAAGGTTCTCATTATCCATCCTGTCATTTTTCTATCAGATGCGATTGCTACAGTGTTATGGTCCTTGAAGGTGAGATCCTCTGACATGATCACTCCCAGGTCTTTGACATTAGTTTTTTGCTCTATTGTGTGGTTGGAATTTGTTTTATATTCCGATGAAATTTTAATTTCCTCACGTTTTCCATATCGGAGTAATTGAAATTTCTCATCATTGAACTTCATATTGTTTTCTGCAGCCCATTTAAAGATTTGGTTGATGTCTGCTTGGAGTCTTGCAGTGTCTTCAATGGTGGACACTGTCATGCAGATTCGGGTGTCATCTGCAAAGGAAGACACGCTAAACCCATTGGATTATACAGCGCCTGTGGGGGGGAT
Organism: Cherax destructor; assembly: GCA_009830355.1. Taxonomy (NCBI): domain Eukaryota; kingdom Metazoa; phylum Arthropoda; class Malacostraca; order Decapoda; family Parastacidae; genus Cherax; species Cherax destructor. The sequence continues at coordinate 80,805 of WNWK01008448.1, read as the reverse complement.
GTGGAATGCATTCAGGCTTAATTCAGGGAACCGGAGCACAGATCCAATTCCCTAGATCAAGAGGCCCTCACCAGCATCAAGGAACCTTCCTTCAGGGTTTAACAGGTTATAAACCCAATGCCAGCAATTAAAACACACAAAATTATTATCATTCTCTTTAATTTGCATACAAGAATATTACATAATGTATTATTTAATGTAAAAAGCAAAGCCTGTGGACAGGAAATATAATTTTCATGTAAATGTGACTAGTTCTGCAAAAAAATAATGTAACTATGGGTGTAGAAAAGACTTTGGTGCACTCTTTCTTATACATATATAAAAAACATATATTTCATAATAGACTATGATATATACAACTGTCTTATTGTTTTTCTACAGTCTACTTAAAAAAAGTGTTGATGTCTGTCCTCGAACCATTGAAACAATAGGCCTATTGGTAGAGAGGTCTGTCAATAAATTTAGAAATTATTTACAAAGGTTACACACAAAGCTGTGATTTGATTTACATTTATCTAAGCTCATATAAGTGTATTTACAAGCTTTGGAGAACAGATTTACATTATCTAAGCTCATAAAAGTGTATTTACAAGCTTTGGAGAACAGATTTACATTTATCTAAGCTTGTATAAGTGTGTTTACAAGTTTTGGAGAACAGATTTACTGGATCTGAGCACATTTCTTTTTTCACAAAAATATTTTGTTCATGTACTGTATAGCCAAATTTTAGTTAATAGAAATAGGTAAGATTGGTCAGGAAACAGGACAAGCATTTCTTGATGCTGGTCTTAGTCATATTATGACCCACAGCTGGAACTTTTGGTCATCTGACCGAGGCCTTCCACTGGCTTACCATTCAACCACTTTAAAAATTATTATAAAAGTGCATTTAGTTTCATATTAAAAGATTTTACTTACTACTTTTTCTAGTACAGTATCAAAATACATCCATGAACATATATGTACAGTAGAACCCCCGTATCCACTTATTTGATATCCGCGGTTTCAATTATCCACTGTTTACCGTGGCCCAAAAATAATAATGGCCCCAAAGCACAAAAGTAGAGAAGCTGGCAGTTCTTCAAAGCCTAAGAGAAACCGTGAAGTGCTTCCCATCATTGAAAAAGTGCTTTTTCTTGACTTATTGCTCATAACCCTTTCTCCTGTATAAATTACTAAATTTAAAAAAAGAAACTCATTTTATCTTTTTAGGTCACCCTGCCTCCGTGGGAGATGGCTGGTGCATTACAAAAAAAATTGTATTCTATATTTTATAGATTCCTTGGAGGGGGGAAATGCAAAAGTTCTGTTGACTTCATTATTCAATTGTCAAATTTAATATTATATTCATTGAAACAAGTAGAGTTTTAGACCATGATAGTTCGTAATTTAGATAGACGTAGATAGATAATTCTCAGCAGATGGCCTCAGTGTGGACTTAGTTCCTCTGCTCTCTCTCCCATGTACAGTCTGTATGACCCCTGTGGTTTAGCGCTTCTTTTTTATTATAATAATAATCCCATGTACAGTACTACTCCCATGTACAGTACTACTCCCATGTACAGTACTACTCCCATGTACAGTACTACCATGTACAGTACTACTCCCATGTATAGTACTACTCCCATGTACAGTACTACTCCCATGTACAGTACTACTCCCATGTACAGTACTACTCCCATGTACAGTACTACCATGTACAGTACTACTCCCATGTACAGTACTACTCCCATGTACAGTACTACTCCCATGTACAGTACTACTCCCATGTACAGTACTACTCCCATGTACAGTACTACTCCCATGTACAGTATTACTCCCATGTACAGTACTACTTTCATGTACAGTACTACCATGTACAGTACTACTCCCATGTACAGTACTACTCCCATGTACAGTACTACTCCCATGTATAGTACTACTCCCATGTACAGTACTACTCCCATGTACAGTACTACTCCCATGTACAGTACTACTCCCATGTACAGTACTACCATGTACAGTACTACTCCCATGTACAGTACTACTCCCATGTACAGTACTACTCCCATGTACAGTACTCCCATGTACAGTACTGCCGTGTACAGTACAGCCTCTCCTCACTTAACAGAGTTTCGTTCCTAAGACCATATCGGTAAACGAATTCGTCACTAAGTGAGAAGCATACGTACTATAATGGTAGTGGGTTTGTATAAACCATCTTTGATATTGTTTTAATGTCACCTTTGCACCATTTGTAACATTTCTGGCATATTTTTTAATGTTTATACAATATACATTATTTAGGTATGTACGTATACTGGTCATAGAGCCCGTCGTAAGTCCGAGTCGTCAGTAAACGAGTATGTCGTTAAGTGAGGAGAGGCTGTACTCCCATGTACAGTACTCCCATTCACAGTACTCCCATGCACAGTACTCCCATGCACAGTACTCCCATGTACAGTACTCCCATGTACAGTACTCCCATGCACAGTACTCCCATGCACAGTACTCCCATGTACAGTACTCCCATGTACAGTACTCCCATGTACAGTACTCCCATGTACAGTACTCCCATGTACAGTACTCCCATGTACAGTACTCCCATGTACTCAAGTTTGAGAAAGGCTATACATATTATTTCACCTATTACAAGAGGTCCGAAACAACTAGTGTTTACTTTTTTGTAAGAATAGATGATATTATACATGAAATGTACAGTAGGTTATATACAAACGAAAATATGAAAGGGAATTTTTCATGTTTTTTACCTAAACACATTGTAGCACATACTAATTGACATAATTCTAGTAGGTGAATAAGACACATGTGCAACACTTGGGTGTCTTTATTGCTGAAAATAAAGACACTTGAGTGTTACACATGTGTCTTATTAATCAACTTCTCAGTATTGCATACCATTAATAATACTGCAATGATTCCTGTTACATATATGGGAGACGTACTAAATACAGTGGAACCCCCGTATCCACGATTTCGGTTTCCACGGTTTTGGTTTCCACGGTTTCAGTTATCCACTGTTTACCATGGCCCAAAAATAACCCCCTAATTTTGCTCAATAATGACCCCAAGGTGCAAAAGCAGTGATGGTGGAAGTTGTTTAAAGCCTAAGAGAAGCCATGAAGTGCTCTCCATCAGTGAAAAACTTGCTGATTCTCAACTTATTGTGCATAATTTATCAATTAAAGTTTGTCATAGGTATGTATATAAGCAAAAAGTGACTTATATATAGGGTTTGCTACTATCCACGTTTTGGATATCCATGGTAGGTCTTAGAACATATCCCCCGAGGATATGGGAGGACTACTGTATAAAGTTAAATCGCAGAAAAAGAATTGAGCTTGAACTTGCATAGCAAATGTTTTGTATTTCCACAAGGTTAAGACACTAAACAGTTTTTTGAGCTTATTGTGGTTAACCATCTTTTCCAACAGAGCATATATATTTAATTGATATTCAAAAATTGCATTATCTTATATAAAATTCCTCATGTAAGTTTTATTATGCAAATAATTTTAGCTAGACAGCTTACAGGCCATGGAAGAACTTACTGTCATACTGCTGTATTTCCCATAAAATTAAATCAATGCAATTAATATACAAATTAGACTTTCCTATAAGTTCACTCAATTTGTTTTCTGTGTGGAACTCTGATGGTTGGCTGGTCATTTAGGCATAAAGCCTAACGATACACGAGGGTCATTAAAGCTACTTGTCACCTGTTCACCACCAGTCCAGAATACTTTAATTCCTAAAATAGTGATTAAACTCTCAATGTATATACACTAGGAGACATACACCTCTTAGTGTGTATGCCTATACTAGACTAGACTGACTCTCAGGTAAAGACCCATGAGGGTGAGTGGGAAGCAGGGCTAGGAGAATAGTAGGGGGAAGAGGAAAGGTTATAGTGAAAAAAAAAAGCTGAGGCTAGACCCAGCAATATTGATCTCAGTACTTAATGACAGGTGAGGCTCGGCAGGACAGGGTCAGACACCATGTTGCCCACCAAAATGACAGTATATCTGGAGGAGGAGTTATACTGCAGGATGTTTCAGGGGTCAAAGCCCCCACTCCCAGTCCATGACCAGGCCTCATGGTGGATGAGGGCCTGATCAACCAGGCTGTTACTGCTGGCCGCACATAAACCAACGTACAAACCACAGCCTGGCTGGTCAGGGCACTTGGTCGCACTGCACAGGGACACACTTCCAGGTATACTCCCTGGCTATGGTGGCAAGGATAGGAACTAGTATAATACCATGATGGTGTTGGCAGAAGAGACAACCAGGACACCATTCCAGGTCCCACACCTGCTAGGTGCAGGATGCCTCCACATTTACCCCTCACTACTGTGTGTACTGGTGGTCCTCTGATACACGGTAAATTCTATCGATAAAAATAATTAACAGTGCTGGAGTTAGACATTAGTCTAAAAACATCAAATGCTCTGCATAACCATGGGCTTTTTGCAGGCACAACCAAATGTCACCCACATTCTGTACAAACATTGTATCATGTAGAAATAAATCTTTGACTTTGACAAATGCATTCAGTAATGACAAAATTCATGCTTTCCATACATAAATTGACCTTCAAAATAATTTCACAATATAGATCATGGAAATTTAAGGCTGGTGAAATAAAAATAAATACACTATACATAGCAATAATTTTTGACTTTAAACAATAATAATCAAAGATTTTATGTACAACAACAGTAAATATAATAAAATAAAAGAATGGTAATTAATACTAGGCAAGTTAAAAAAAATTCAGTCATGTCAATATTATTATTATTATTATTATTATTATTATAAGTCATAGAGTGAACAGGATGATAATCAAGTTTGATACAAGGCAGGGGAGGGAAGCCAGGTTAAATACTGTATAATACAGAATATATATACAAATTCCTGACTGTATGATACAGTGTGAGGTTTGGTACAGTAAAGCTTTTATTTAGGCTTTGGGTACAAAACAATCAAATTATTTTACAGTGGTCTTGATGGCAAACAGATGTTATGGGTACGTAAAATGTACAGTGATGTAGATTTAACCTAATATAACCTGTTACAGTCACTCTGACTTATTTCCATTCTTAGCTAATTCATGTCTGCATAAATAACCCCGTGGCCTGGTAGCTAAGGCTCTCGCTTCACACTGCGAGGGTCTGGGTTCGATTCCCAGGGAGGGTAGAAACATTGGGCGTGTTTCTTTACGCTGGTTGTCTATGTTCACCCATCAGTAAAATGGGTACCTGGGAGTTAGTAGACTGGTGTGGGTCATATCCTGGTACAAAACTGACCTAATTTGCCTGAAATGCTCTGCATAACAAGCGGCTTTCTATGTAGTAGTACGTACGTCACTGATGTCAGCTATGGTCTGTATAGCTTGTACATGTACTTGTAGTAATTAAAGATATTATTATTATTGTATTATGTATTATTATTATTATTATGATTGTAACCAGATATAAATGTGTACTAATATTACCAGCGTAACTTGTTCAGCTATGAAAACTTTGTGGCCGAGTCCCTAGACCCATTATGTGGCTCTGTTGAGGTACAGTCCCTGGACCCATTATGTGGCTCTAATGTTGAGGTACAATCCCTGGACCCATTATGTGGCTCTAATGTTGAGGTACAGTCCCTGGACCCATTATGTGGCTCTGTAATGTTGAGGTACAATCCCTGGACCAATTATGTGGCTCTGTAATGTTGAGGTACAGTTCTTGGACCCATTATGGGACTGTAATGTTGATGTACAGTCCTTGGACCCATTATGTGGCTCTGTAATGTTGAGGTACAGTCCCTGGACCCATTATGTGGCTCTGTAATGTTGTGGTACAGTCCCTGGACCCATTATGTGGCTCTGTAATGTTGAGGTACAGTCCTTGGACCCATTATGTGACTGTAATGTTGAGGTACAGTTCCTGAACCCATTATGTGGCTCTGTAATGTTGAGGTACATTCCCTGGACCCATTATGTGCTTCTGTAATCTTTTGACTACCACCCACACCATGGGTATTAACCTTCTGTTCTTATTACGTATTCATTACAAACAATACCAAAATACACATGTATATACAGTAATTATACAGTGGACCCTCGGTTTTCGTTCACCTCCAAACTCGAACAATTATGTAAATGTATTTTTGTAAGAGCTTTTGTAAGTGTATTTTTGGGGTTCTGAAACGATTAATCTAATTTACATTTGTCCTTATGGGAACAAATTCGTTCGATAATGGCACTCAAACAGCATTCTGGAATGAATTTTCAACGAAAACCGAGGGTCCACTGTACATGCTTTTGATCATATGTATGCCTACTGTGTGCGTTTTTCACCAAAAATGTCATCATATGTGCCTGAAGTGCACAGCCTGCCAGTGGGTTTCTTTTCTTTTCTTTTCTGGTAGCCTTAGCTACCAGGCTATGTAACTGTATTTGTGTATACCTGAATAAACTTACTTACTTACTGTACACGAATTACATTATCTGTATATTGCAGAAAAGAAATAGATTATTTGTATTTTGTATTTGTAGGTAGGACCACAATACATCAATTTACTGTTTTTATAATACCACTGGCAAAAATTAATGTGAGGTTTTCAATCAAAAATTACATAAATTTAACATACATTGTACATGTATTTCTAAATAATAAAGTCAGAGTGAGATATCACAAATGCTTTCCTGAATGCATCAAGCATTAAATTTTTTTTCCGTGAAGTTTAAACGATATAAAACTGGTAAATAATGTGCACTGATTTGTTATAGTAAATAAAAATTTATTTAAAAAAAAAACGATCATGTTTGCAAGTCAATTTGCTTGCTTTAACGAGTACCTGTGGGTCATAATTCCCCTGCACACTGACAAGATCATTTTACTCCCTAAAGCAGGGATTACTGTATAATTTAGTTGTATACACAGATATATACACACCTTATTACTGTCTTTGGTTATGTAGGTCACTGGGTTTAAAGCCTATCTACTGCACGAAGGTTAACCTGTACACGTCTAATCAAGATTCGTTAATCCTAAAATGAGGGAATAACGTAAGCTCAGGTGTATATCTCTTAGTATAGAGATGTTCAATTGTGTATATACAGTGGACCCCCGAGTTTCGTAAACCCCGGAAATCGTACATTTATGTAAGTATAATATTGTAAGTGCTTGTGGAAAAGTATTTTTGGGGGTCTGAAATAGACTAACCTATGTGACATTTTTCCTTAAGGGAGTAAATTCGTTCGGTAATGGCACTTGAGCAGACTTCAGGAGTGAAGTTTTTACGAAACTCGGGGGTCCACTGTACATTGATACATACCCATCAGTGTATATACACTGATATATACCCATCAGTTTATATACACTGATACACATCAATTTATATACAATGATACATACCCATTAGTGCATATACACTAGGGGATATACACCTTTTGAAGTATTAACAGAGATATACAATTATGTATATACAGATACACATCTATTAGTATATATACACATATGCAAACCACTTGCATAAATCCACAGCTATCATATATACACCTGTAAGTAAACAACATCTCAGGAAATTATTTATTTATCAAAATTGTCTCATTTTCTTAAATTATCGTATTCCAAAAACTCGGTACAGGTCGGCCATCACTAATCCGGCAATCAGTTATCCGGTTCCATCAGTAATCCGGCACTAATTTTTGCTAGTATATTTCAAATTTCATCATTATACTGACTCAGAAATTGTGCAGATGGTTGTAAATCCACAGCAGCAAGCCAGTGGAGGAGAAAGCAGTGATGAAAATGAGGAAGATGTAGCAAAAAGAGTCTCTGTTGATAGGTTAATTAAGTGTATTTTAACCTAACCACTCTGTAATCCGGCAAACTCACTAATCCGGCACACCACAGGTCCCAATGATGCCGGATTAGTGATGGCCGACCTGTACAACATATTTACAGAACTGTATACATAACTGTACATAAAATGTCCACAATAATTACTGTTTTTAAGGGTATAAAAATATAAAATAGAATTTTATGTCTATCTGGAAATTCCAATTCATTTTGTAAGCACGTTTGATGTGTGTCAACCAGGGCTAGTTTAGCGCTACCCTATGACTGTTATAATCATGCTCATAGCTGGGCATGATCATTGAGGTCCGTGGTTCGATCCCCGGTATGGGTGGAAACATTAGGACATGTTTCCTTAAGACACCTGCTATCCCTGTTCACCTAGCAGTAAGTAGATATACCTGGGTGTTAGTCGATTAAATTGCCTGAAATGCCCTGCATAACAAGGGGCTTTCTATAAAGTAGTATGTCACTGATGTCAGCTAGGCCTGTGTAAGTTGTATCATGTACTTGTAGTTTAGTTAGTTAGTTTAATACCTTTATTATGCACCCCATACCCATCCTGTGGGTGAATATGGAATGGATTGGGATATTGCTAGACTCAGGTGTTAGGGTTAATACATATATATATTAATGCTGTGAGTATCATAATATAGAGGTGGTGCTGATTCATTCTGGTAGTTGGTATATGATGGCAGTCAAGACCTGTACTTGTGCACTTTTACCTAACACTGGGCCTTTTCGTGTACATGCGGACATTAAAAACACTGGCTTTTTCCACAGGGAATGACATTATTTGTTGAGGTGTAATGTGCTTGGGGTGTAAGTAGAACTTTTGCAGTGTGCACTGCAGGAGGCCTACTGGCCCTTGTTCCTGCCCGAAATGAACATGCATGTACCTTGTAATGTACCTGTAGAAATAAATATTATTATTATTATTATAAGTGCATGGCACTTGAACAAGTGGTGTCACTCCCTGTGGACTAAGCTGTTTATTTCCACATCAACTTGAAAATCCCAATGTTGGGATTCACTGCTATCACGTATTTGTTACCATCGGCAGTTTGTCACTGTCTCTACTGACTGAAGATGATATTATAATAAACAGTTTGACATTATTAGGCAGTGATATTTTGTCATGATATACAGCCTCTCTTCACTTAACGACGGAGTTCCGTTCCAAAGACCACGTCGGTAAACGAATTCAGGATACTATAATGGTAGTGGGTTTGTGTCAACCATCTTTGATATTGTTTTAATGTCACCATTACACCATTTATAACATTTCTGGTAAATTTGTAAATGTTTATACAGTAGTGTACTGTTTATTGTAATAAACAGAATAGAGGAAATTAGCTCTAATACATATTCATTATTTAGGTATGCATACTGGTCAGAGCCTGTCATAAGTCAGAGGCATCGGTATGTGAGTACGTCGCTAAGTGAGGAGAGGCTGTATATAAAAAATATCTGGTAGATATACATATATCTCAGTGATGTGTTTATTGGTACATTGTACCTACGAGTGACCATTATCATGTACATAGAACAATGAGGAAAAAATTATTGTTTATACATTTACGTATATATTTCTTCCTCCGTAAGCCATGCGTGTCGTAAGAGGCAACTAAAATGCCAGGAGCAAGAGGCTAGTAATCCCTTCTGTATATATTACAAAATTTAAAAGGAGACACTTTAGTTTTTCTTTTTGGGACACCCCGCCTCAGTGGGATACGGCCGGTGCATTGAAAGAAGAATATACATAGTATATATATATATATACTACAGTAGACCGTCATTTAGCACGAGATTATGTTACACGTTATGAGTATTGCATGATTGAAGAATTGTGGCACATTATTATCTAACACGACGTAAAAATGATATTACACGGTTCGCGGGAGGGGAAAAAATTTTGAGCGCACGGTAGCCTGCGGTGGGTTAAACCATTGAGTCAGTGGGGGTCCTACTGAGGGTGGCTATGAGCCACATCAAGTGTTTAATGCTGACAAGACAAGTGTTTTCTGGAAGAAAATGCCAACACGAACTTATATCAGTCAGCAAGAGAAAAGTGCACCAGGCTTCAAGACAGCAAAGAATCGCTTCACCTTGCTCCTTTGCGGTAAGGCATCAGGTGATTTCAAGTGTAAGCCCAATCCTCGTGCTTAGAGGAAAAGGGAAGTTGTTTTTCCTTCCCGCAAACTGTAAGTTTATTCAGATACACGGGGCCAGGAGCTGAGTCTCGACCCCTGCAACCACAATTAGGTGAGTACAGTTACATTGCTTATCATACATAGCAGCATATGTGTAGAGAACCTAGGATAACCCAAATAAGTCAGACAGAAGCAAAATAAGTCACTGACGTTTTTTGGGTTATCCTAGGTTCTCTACACATATGCTGCTATGTATGATAATCTTTGTAACTGCATCTGTGTATACCTGAATAAACTTACTTACAGTTTGCGGGAAGGAAAAACAAATTCCTATTCCCTCAAGAAGCCGCCTTGTTGTTGTTCATCGGGGGACACCACCCGCCCCCGACCCCACCATCCAACCATTCGCATTCCATACACGTCAAAAAAAGTCCTCTGCTACAAGCCAGCTGTGTTTGTAAAGAATAAGAGAGAGTGAATTGTGTTTTGATCTTTAAATTACTATATGTTGCAATTTCATATCATCATATGTCATTTAAAATCTTATAGTATCATCATTTTGTTAATGTGAAATAAAATATATAACTAGAAGAAACTCAATAAATTTTTCTAGTATTGTTATTATACTAGTATAGCATCAACATACTGTAACTTGAAATAAAATATACAACTAGATTAAACTCAACCAATTTCTCTTGTATTGTCTTTTAATAGTATGTATAATCATATTATAATTTAAAATAATACAGAACTAGAATAAACTCAATCAATTTCTTTAGCATTAAGTACTTAGTGAATAAGTCTTTAGAATAAACTGCCCCTAATGCCATGGCATGCCAGTGGCTCTCCTTGCATTACAGTTTTATAATTGTAACTACCAATAACAGTGTACACTTGTAACATGCATCGAAATAAAAATATTATTATTATTATTATTATTATTATATCTTGTATCTGCCAAGCAATCATGACACCCAGTAGGCATACCAGTGTTGCTCAAAGTGGCAAGAAAAGGTATAATCATTTAAGTCTTAGAATTAACGAAGAAAACAAAGATATTAGACAAGACATAACCCGTGGCCGTAATGAAGTGTTACTTTGTACACATAAAAAGATGTAAACATAAGTTTGTGTGACTGACTGACTTGACTGACTGACTTACTTGACTGACTTACTTGACTGACTTACTGACTGACTGACTGACTGACTTGACTGGACTGACTGACTTGACTGACTTACTGACTGACTTGACTGACTTACTGACTGACTTGACTGACTTACTGACTGACTTGACTGACTTACTGAATGACTTGACTGACTTACTGAATGACTTGACTGACTTACTGAATGACTTAAGGTTAGACACTCAGTACAACCATCGACTTCAGTTCCAGAACCTCTACTATCCACCTCAGCCCAGTAGGGCCACAGCATAACTCTCCACTCTCTAAACAATCATCCACAAACACCAGCACCCACAATTTAAGGTAAATACTATTATTTCTGTTACATTTGTAGTCTTAAGCAGTAAAAACAACATAATACATCACAATAATGAACTACAATTACATATTCACTTTTATTTTTGTAAGATCTGTTGGTCTAAAAAAACTTGTTTGGCTTTTTGGGGACTAACAGAAACGTAACCCTATGTTTCCCATAAGTTCTTTTAATTATCTAACACAAAATTATCTAACACGACGTTTTCAGGAAAGTAACTACCGTGCTAAATGACGATCTACTGTATATACAGTGGACCCTCGGTTTTCGTTCACCTCCAAACTCGAACAATTATGTAAATGTATTTTTGTAAGAGCTTTTGTAAGTGTATTTTTGGGGTTCTGAAACGACTAATCTAATTTACATTTGTCCTTATGGGAATAAATTCGTTCGGTAATGCCACTCAAACAGCATTCTGGAATGAATTTTCAATGAAAACCGAGGGTCCACTGTATATATATATAACATACATACATGTCTGAGGTCAATGTGTGGTGTGAATATAATGCAGAGAATTCGGAGTTTGGAAATTAGGAGGAGGTGCGGGATTACCAAAACTATTATCCAGAGAGCTGAGGAGGGGTTGTTGAGGTGGTTCGGACATGTAGAGAGAATGGAACAAGACAGAATGACTTCGAGGTGTATAAATCTGTAGTGGAGGGAAGGCGGGGTAGGGGTCAGCCTAGGAAAGGTTGGAGGAGGGGTAAAGGAGGTTTTGTGTGCGAGGGCTTGGACTTCCAGCAAGCATGTGTGAGCGTATTTGATAGGAGTGAATGGAGACAAATGGTTTTTAATACTTGACGTGCTGTTGGAGTGTGAGCAAAGTAACATTTATGAAGGGATTCAGGGAAACCGGCAGGCCGGACTTGAGTCCTGGAGATGGGAAGTACAGTGTCTGCACTCTGAAGGAGGGGTGTTAATGTTGCAGTTTTATAACTGTAGTGTAAAGCACCCCTCTGGCAAGACAGTGATGGAGTGAATGATGATGAAAGTTTTTCTTTTTCGGGTCACCCTGCCTTGGTGGGAATCGGCCGATGTGTTAATAAAATAATAAATACATAGATATACAGCTTTTATAGAGTCTCCAAGGCAGGTGGTCTGGTATTCACTTTTGGCAACTCCCACATCACATACATATATTGAAATAAGATTATATACACTTGGAAAATCCTAGAGGGATTAGAACCAAATTTGCACATGAAAATCACTCCCATGAAAGCAAACGACTCAGCAGACAATGCAACATCCCCCCAATGAAAAGCAGGGGCACCACAAACACGATAAGAGACAACACAATAAGTGTCAGGGGCCCCAAGACTGTTCAACTGCCTCCCAGCATACATAAGGGGATTACCAATAGAACCCCTTGCTGTCTTCAAGAAGGCATTGGACAGGCACCTAAAGTCAGTACCTGACCAGCTGGGCTGTGGTTCATATGTCAGGTTGCATGCAGCCAACAGTAATAGCCTGGTTGATCAGGTCCTGATCCACCATGAGGCCTGGTCACAGACTGGGTGTTGACTCCCGAAACCCTCTCCAGGTATACCAGGTATAGGCTAGTAGGCTTCTTGCAGTGCAACTACTCAGCTTATTTAAACATAAAGTGACCCATGCTAGGGAGATCTTACTCACATCCAACCCTTGTCATACATTTGCTCAGCCTATCTTTAAAGTTATAGCAGATCACCTGCCTTGAAGGCTCTATGTAAGCTATATTTTTTTCCACATTGTTCTATGTACTTAATAATGGCCGCTCGTAGGTACAACATACCACAAAACACATTACTTCAGTGTCTATCAATTTTCTTGTTTTACACCTTTGTTTGATATGAAAATATTTCTTGATGTAATTCTATGATAACCCACATAGTGGAGTTTTCATTCATATGACAGATCTTTCACTGGCTTACTGGTCCAACTAAAATTAAATAACACATCATAAGATGTGATGGTAAGTTTTCCACCCCATTGAAGAGTCACCACACTGTAGTGTTGAGAGCTACTACCCTTAACACTGGCAATGGTTCCCTGCATGTTGTAAGGTGTCGATGAATTGGCAAATGGTGAAAGATGCTACAGACTGCCTTCATGTTGCAAGGGTGACAACACATCCTTGGGAAATGGTGGAAGATGCTACAGACTGCCTGTGTCACTAGCAATTGTCTACTGTATGTTGCAAGGTTGGTGATACATCCTTGGGAAGTGGTGGGAGAGGACGCAGACTGCCTGTATCACTAGCAATACTTCCTTGTCTGCTGCGAGGTCGTGGACATATCTCCTCTTCACTAGTCAGCCGGTTGAATTTTCGAATGAGATCCTTAGCAACATAGGATCCCGGAGGACCCTCACTAACATAACTGATATCCGTTGGGGGATCGCTGATGCTGGTGGTGCTGCTGGTGCTGGTGCTGGAGCTTAGAGGTGAGTGTGGTGGTGTGGGTGGCACTGGTGAACAAGCATCAATGCCCTCGGGCTTCTCGGAATCATTCGAGGCATCTATACGCCGACGTTTTTTACTCTTATCCACCCGGGCATACATGGCTAGGATCTCAGGAGGCACATCTGGCATCGGGGCATCGCTTTCCAGGTTTTGTAGGATATCGGGGACATTTTCCTCACTGTCAATGGGAATGGGAGACTGCATTCCTATTCTGGGTGGTGGAGGCTTTGGCTTGAGGGTCTCATAGCCATGGTGAGGCCCTGATTCCTTCACTGTCTCATAGCCGTGATCTGGAGAATCTTGGACCGTCTCATAATTGGGATCTTTATCTTTGAGTGTTTCATAGTCATGATCCTTCTCCTTGACTACTTCGTATCCTGCATCATGGCTCTTGTTTTCCTTCACAGACTCGTAGCCAATACTGTCCTTGTCACCTACTTCTCTCACACTTCCAGATTCACTTCCAAATTCCGAGATGACAGACTTCTTGCGTAGTGTTTCATAGCTATGTTCAGACCGTGACCTGACACGTTCATATGGAGGTTCCTGGCCATTTATGTGGGCGTAGTTCGGATCATCGTCAAACTCTGACTCTGTGATTGAGGTCACTTGGTCATCTGGTCGTAAAGGTAAGTTTGCCAAGATATTCTGCTGATACAATGTTGATCTTACACCTGGTTCCACTGGTACAACACTGCCTACAATTGGACCATCAGTGACAGCCACGACACTGCTGCTACTGACAGCTGCTGACACATCATGGTGTCGGGGACCCACCATAACACCATACAGCGTAGAGTCCTTAGTAGGAGTCGATCTAACCAGTGAACGGAGAGAACCCGGGCTAGAAATTAGGTGCCGTCTAGCCAGTAGGGTCCCGACTACCAGCATCGCAGCGGTCAGGAGGCCTGCTACCACTGCCAGGGCCACGACCAGACCTTGGGTCCCCTGAGATTCTGCAGGGGCATGAGGTAGGTCGTACGTAAGAGCACGACCTTCCCCTCGTCTCACACCTGCTATAGGGGACAGTGGTATCTCAATCTCCACACATGTCACGTTGATCAAACGCCAGACACCCGTGTCCATACACGTTGTCACCGTGTCACCCGTGTCTGAAAAAATATAAACAGAACACATTAACAGTTCCAAATATATTTCTCTCTCAAATAATAGGAATGTCTTAATTTACATTACTATTACAGCCTCTCCTCACTTAACGATGGGTTTCCATTTCTAAGAGTAGGTCGGTAAATGAATTGGTCATTAAGCAAAGAGCATACTATAATGGTAGTGGGTTTGTGTCAACCATCTTTAGATATTGTTTTAATGTCACCTTTGCACCATTTATAACATTTCTGGTATATTTTTAAATGTTTATGCAGTAGTGTACTGCATACTATAATAAACAGAATAGAGGAAATCAGCTCTAATAAACATTACTTAGGTTTCCATACTGGTTGAAGAGGTGGTCGTAAGTCTGAGTGGTTGGTAAATGAGTACGTTGGTAAGTGAGGAGAGACTGTATAATCATAACTAAGCGCTAAATCACCTCTGTGGAGCCTGTAACCATCACTGCAGGTGTAGACAGCAATACCATTCCAGCTTGTGGAGCCGTTTATGAGTGTGTGCCTGGCATGTGGGAAGACTGGAGGAGGTCCACATGTCACTCCTGAAACACCACACACTGAGTTAAGTTCTAAGTCAACCTACGGATTGGCTGAGAGCATGTATAGTTTCCTTATAGAAGGGGTAAAGGGAATGAGAGAGTGTAAGATTTTTTTTTTAACACATTGGCCATTTCCCACCAAGGCAGGGTGACCCCGAAAAAGAAGAAACTCTTTCATCATCACTCACTCCACCCACTGTCTTGTTAGAGACATGCCAATACTATACAGTGGTACCTCGAGTTACGAGCTTAATTCATTTCAGAAGGCTGTTTGAGTGCCGATACCAAACGAATTTGTTCCCATAAGGAATAATGTAAATTAGATTAATCTGTTTCAGACCCCCAAAAATACACTTACAAAAGCACTTACAGAAATACACTTACATAATTGTTCGAGTTGGGAGCTGCTCGTAAGTCGAGGTACCACTGTAGTTCAAAAACTGCAATATATCTCCACCCCTCCTTCAGAGTGTAAGTTTATTCTGGTATACACAAATACAGTTACACAGATTATCATACATAGCAGCATATGTGTAGAGAACCTAGGATAACCCAAAAAAGTCAAAGTGACTTAGTATTTCCATTGGGGTCCTCTTTGTAGGCAATGTACCTCTCACCTCTAGGATTCTAGGATTCCCACCACCCATCCTTCAGTGTGCATATAGTATACATGTATACTATATATAAATTTTTCTATGCAAATTTACATGTTTCAAAATTACTACTGTTAATATATTAGGGTAACTTAGACCTGCCCAGGGTAAGGAGGTAAAATGGTCTTGATCCGAGGAACTAAAGCCACCCTCCCCTTCCTCAGATCACCCTTGATTATCTACTGCACCTTATACCCATCCTGTGGGTGGTAGTCACCCCATACCCATCCTGTGGGCAGTAGTCACCCCATACCAATCCTGTGGGCTTTAGTCACCCCATACCCATCCTGTGGGCGGTAGTCACTCCATACCCATCCTGTGGGCGGTAGTCACCCCATACCCAGCCTGTGGGCGGTAGTCACCCCATACCTATCTTGTGGCCAGTAGTCACCCCATACCCATCCTGTGGGTGGTAGTCAAAAGATTACAGAGGTACATAATGGGTCCAGGAACTGTACCTCAACATTACAGAGGTACATAATGGGTCCAAGGACTGTACCTCAACATTACAGAGGTATGTAATGGGTCCAGGGACTGGGCCCCAAAGTTATGATAGATGAACTAGTTACAAAGATAAAGAACTCCAGGTAGATCTGGTCACACTGTAATAATAATAATAATAATAATAATAATGATAATAATAATCTTTATTTCTAAAAGTACATGATACAACTTATACAGACCATAGCTGACATCAATGACATGAGTCCAGCGGATTTAGCGCTTCCCTAACACTGTGGTACCTTGGCAGACCGGAGACTGGTTGGTCCAGTGGCCAGTGTGGTCACAGGTGCGGCTGGTGTGGCCCAGTAGGATGTACCCGGGGTTACAGATGTAGGTGGCCACTGTACCCAGGCCATATACTCCCCGGAAGTTGGCCACCTCAAAGAACCCGTGTGGTACATGGTCAGGTGGTGGGCACTGTGATTCTGTGGGAGGTCAGCGAGAGGTCAGTGAGAGGTGAGGGGAAAGTAAGTGCTAGGTCAGTAGGAGGTCAGTGCATGGTGAGTGAAAGGTCAGCACATGTCATGCAGGTCAAATAGGGAGAAGGAAAGTTTGAGGGTGGTCACTAATAATAATAAAAATAAATAATTTACCATGGATAATAATAATGATACTACTACTACTAATAATAATAATGCTTGGTACTAACCCTTGCACATCGGAGGTTGACCTTGCCACTTGCCCTTGGAGGAGCAGGTCAAGACAGGGTCACCCTCCAGTTTAAACCCTGGTCTACACGAGTACTCTGCTTGACCTTCACCTTGCCTCACTACCTCGGCTTCCACAGGAACCTCAGGCTCACCACACGGGATTCTCTCTGTGGGAAGGTAAGCTCTGTTAGAAGCTCTCTGTGAGAAGGTAAGCTCTGTTAGAAGCTCTCTGTGAGAAGGTTATCTATGTCAACAGAAGCTCTTTGTGGGAAGAGATGCAAAAAACTATATGCTAAAAAATTATAACTTAAAAAAGGGTCTCTGACCTCTGTAAGCGAAGACCTCGACCTCACAGAGACCAAAGTATTCCTGCTGGTCACGGTCATCGCGGATGTAAACGAACTGACCAGGGTGACCCAGGCCATCGTTACACTGGAAGAGCGCCTTATGGGTCTGGAATACACCCTGTGGGAGGAGGGAGCAAGTAATAATATTTTTTTTATTTTTTTTTATTAACACATTGGCCGATTCCCACCAAGGCAGGGTGGCCCGAAAAAGAAAAACTTTCATCATCATTCACTCCATCACTGTCTTGCCAGAGTGCCGGCACTGTACTTCCCATCTCCAGAACTCAAGTCCGGCCTGCCGGTTTCCCTGAATCCCTTCATAAATGTTACTTTGCTCACACTCCAACAGCACGTCAAGTATTAAAAACCATATGCCTCCATTCACTCCTATCAAATACGCTCACACATGCTTGCTGGAAGTCCAAGCCCCTCGCACACAAAACTTCCTTTACACCCTCCCTCCAACCTTTCCTAGGCCGACCCCTACCCCGCCTTCCCTCCACTACAGATTTATACACTCTCGAAGTTATTCTGTCTCGTTCCATTCTCTCTACATGTCCGAACCATCTCAACAACCCCTCCTCAGCTCTCTGGATAATAGTTTTGGTAATCCCGCACCTCCTCCTAATTTCCAAACTCCGAATTCTCTGCATTATATTCACACCACACATTGACCTCAGACATGACATCTCCACTGCCTCCAGCCTTCTCCTCGTTGCAACATTCATCACCCATGCTTCACACCCATATAAGAGTGTTAGTATAACTATACTCTCATACATTCCCTTCTTTACTTCCATGGACAAAGTTCTTTGTCTCCACAGACTCGAAGTGCTCCACTCACCCTTTTCCCTCATCAATTCTATGATTCACCTCATCCTTCATAGACCCATCTGCTGACATGTCCACTCCCAAATATCTGAATACATTCACCTCCTCCATACTCTCTCCCTCCAATCTGATATCCAATCTTTCATCACCTAATCTTTTTGTTATCCTCATCACCTTACTCTTTCCTATATTCACTTTCAATTTTCTTCTTTTACACACCCTACCAAATTTATCCACCAACCTCTGCAACTTCTCTTCAGAATCTCCCAAAAGCACAGTGTCATCAGCAAAAGCAACTGTGACAACTCCCACTTTGTATTTAATTCTTTATCTTTTAACCCCACACCTCTTGCCAAGACCCTCGCATTCACTTCTCTTACAACCCCATTTATAAATATATTGAACAACCACGGTGACATCACACATCCTTGTCTAAGGCCCACTTTTACTGGGAAATAGTCCCTTCCTCCTACACACTCTAACTTGAGCCTCACTATCCTCATAAAAACTCTTCACTGCTTTCAGTAACCTACCTCCTATTCCATACACCTGCAACATCTGCCACATTGCCCCCCTATCCACCCTATCATACGCCTTTTCTAAATCCATAAATGCCACAAAAACCTCTTTACCCTTATCCAAATACTGTTCACCTATATGTTTCACTGTAAACACTTGGTCTACACACCCCCTACCTTTCCTAAAGCCCCCTTGTTCATCTGCTATCCTGCTTTCTGTCTTACTCTTAATTCTTTCAATAATAACTCTACCATACACTTTACCAGGTACACTCAACAGACTTATTCCCCTATAATTTTTGCACTCTCTGTTATTCCTCCTTGCCCTATACACGAAATCACAGCTTCCCTGTCTTCATCAACATTTAACAACTCCTCAAAATATTCCCTCCAACTTCCCGATACCTCTAACTCTCCATTTAATAACTCTCCTCTCCTATTTTTAACTGTCAAATCCATTTGTTCCCTAGGCTTCCTCAACTTATTAATCTCACTCCAAAACTTTTTCTTATTTTCAACAAAATTTGTTGATAACATCTCACCCACTCTCTCATTTGCTCTCTTTTTACATTGCTTCACCACTCTCTTAACCTCTCTTTTTCTCTCCATATACTCTTCCCTCCTTGCATCACTTCTACTTTGTAACAACCTCTCATATGCTAACTTTTTCTCCCTTACTACTCTCTTTACATCATCATTCCACCAATCGCTCTTCTTCCCTCCCGCACCCACTCGCCTGTAACCACAAACTTCTGCTGAACACTCTAACACTACATTTTTAAATCTACCCCATACATTTCGACCCCATTGCCTACACTCTCACTAGCCCATCTATCCTCCAATAGTTGTTTATATCTTACCCTAACTGCCTCCTCTTTTATTTTATAAACCTTCACCTCTCTTTTACTTACTAATTCTATTTTCCTTGTATCCCATCTACCTTTTACTCCCACTGTAGCTATAACTAAAAAGTGATCTGATATATCTGTGGCCCCTCTATAAACATGTACATCCTGAAGTCTACTCAACAGTCTTTTATCTACCAATACATAGTCCAATGTACTAATATATTTCTACAAGTACATGTAACAACTGCACTGACCAAGAATTGAACCCTCGAGCTTCAACACGCCACCCAGGTAGCCTGTTAAAATTCGAGATGCCCTAATTCATTGAACCATCAGTGTCACATACGTGGTTGTGGCTTGCAACGTTCAGAGTACAAATACAGTGGACACCCGGTTTTCGTGATTTTTTTCGTTCCAGAATGCTGTTCAAGTGCCATTACCAAACGAATTTATTCCCATAAGGAATAATGTAAAGTAGACTAGTCCTTTTAGACCCCCAAAAATACACTTACATAAAAGGGCGAGTTTGGAGCAGGACGAACACCGGGGGTCCACTACAACGTTCAGAGTACAAATAGGTACAAAAAATCCAATGAGACCCACCTTGAAGGTAGTACAAGGCTTGTACAGTGCTTTGTTGTCAGTTAGTAACTCTATCACATAGATGGTGAACTCCTGCAAGGAGCCTGAAACAATAATAATAATCTTATAAGCCACTCCAAGGAACCTGAAAGGTTTTAACCACTCATATATCTTATACAACTTTGTTAATTATATCTAGATAAAAAAAAGTACCGAGTAAGGTGAAAAACGTGTAACTAATACTTGTTTAATCTGGAAGGCATCTTACTTGTAAATAATAATAATAATAATAATAATAATAATAATAATAATAATAATAATAATAATGAAACACAAGCACTGAAAAAAACAGTGAAATTCCAAGCACTTTCGTGATTTCTCACATTATCAAGGAACTGTTCCTTGATAATGGGCCAGTAGGTGACTTGGACCTGCCTAGCATGGGCCAGTAGGTGACTTGGACCTGCCTAGAAAGGGCCAGTAGGTGACTCGGACCTGCCTAGCATGGGCCAGTAGGTGACTCGGACCTGTCTAGCATGGGCCAGTAGGTGACTCGGACCTGTCTAGCATGGGCCAGTAGGTGACTCGGACCTGTCTAGCATGGGCCAGTAGATGACTTTTACCTGCCTAGCATGGGTCAGTGGGTGACTTTTACCTGCCTAGCATGGGTCAGTAGGTGACTTTTACCTGCCTAGCATGGGCCAGTAGGTGACTTTTACCTGCCTAGCATGGGTCAGTAGGTGACTTTTACCTGCCTAGCATGGGCCAGTAGTTGACTCGGACCTGCCTAGCATGGGCCAGTAGTGTTGAAATTTGTATGAATACCGAGAAGTTGAAGATTAAGCCTTTTCATGTCTGATGTCTAAGTCTTTCATACATAAAAATATTATTTTTCACTGCAGTCAACTCAAGAGGGCGGATGTGAGGCGAACACTCAACTTGCTACCATCAATCTTGGTTGATTCAGTGACTTTAAGGTGACTACACGAGGGTCATTAAGGTGACTACACGAGGATCATTGAGGTGACAACACAAGGGTCATTAAGGTGACTACACGAGGATCATTGAGGTGACTACACGAGGGTCATTAAGGTGACTACACAAGGGTCATTAAGGTGACTACACGAGGGGTCATTAAGGTGATTACACGACAAACCTTAAACCTGACAAACCTTAAATAACCTAACCTGAAGACCAGCGTCAGGAAACACTTGTCCTGTTTCCTGACAAACCTTACCTAACCTAACCTGAAGACCAGCGTCAGGAAACACTTGTACTGTTTCCTGACAAACCTTACCTAACCTAACCTGAAGACCAGCGTCAGGAAACACTTGTCCTGTTTCCTGACAAACCTTACCTAACCTAACCTGAAGACCAGCGTCAGGAAACACTTGTCCTGTTTCCTGACAAACCTTACCTAACCTAACCTGAAGACCAGCGTCAGGAAACACTTGTGCTGTTTCCTGACAAACCTTACCTAACCTAACCTGAAGACCAGCGTCAGGAAACACTTGTCTTGTTTCCTGACGAACCTTACCTAACCTAACCTAACCTGAAGACCAGCGTCAGGAAACACTTGTGTTGTGTCCTGACAAACCTTACCTAACCTAACCTAGCCAGTCAACACAAAGATATACAGAGGGAAAGACATACACCTCTGGGTGAATGTATTCTGCAGACAGACACAGTGACGGCAAGACAGTATTATTGATGTGGCGCCTTTCTAAACGCACCTCAAACGTATCATCTGTCTTGGACGTGACAGCTCGGCTAAAATAAAACACGACTTCCACTCCAGAACCAAATTACGATTACGAAAGAATTCGAGCAAAAAAAAACTTACACATTAATGGGAAATATAAATGTAAGTCACCTACTTAAACTCTTTTAAAATAAATTTGCTTTAAAAGTGTTTTTATATAATTTATTTTTGTTTTAGAAGAGGAAAGAGTGTTTTTATTGTATAACTAATGTAAATTTACATAATGCTGGGCCAGTAGCTTATGAGGCAAGATTAAATGGAAATTAAGTGTTTTACCGGAGACACTTTGATTGTTGTTCATTGAGGGAGGTGGCCCATGTGAGAGTGGAGGGAGCCCATGTGAGAGTGGAGGGAGCCCATGTGAGAGTGGAGGGAGCCCATGTAAGAGTGGAGGGAGCCCATGTGAGAGTGGAGGGAGCCCATTTGAGAGTGGAGGAAAACTAGGGTTTTCTACAGGGAACTAGGATTTTCTACAGAGAACTAGGATTTTCTACAGGAAAACTAGGGTTTTCTACAGAGAACTAGGATTTTCTACAGGAAAACTAGGGTTTTCTACAGAGAACTAGGATTTTCTACAGGAAAACTAGGGTTTTCTACAGAGAACTAGGATTTTCTACAGAGAACTCGGCTTTTCTACAGGAAAACTAGGGTTTTCTACAGAGAACTAGGATTTTCTACAGAGAACTCGGCTTTTCTACAGGAAAACTAGGGTTTTCTACAGAGAACTAGGATTTTCTACAGAGAACTCGGATTTTCTACAGAGAACTAGGATTTTCTACAGGAAAACTAGGGTTTTCTACAGAGAACTAGGATTTTCTACAGGGAACTCGGATTTTCTACAGGAAAACTAGGGTTTTCTACAGAGAACTAGGATTTTCTACAGAGAACTAGGGTTTTCTACAGAGAACTAGGGTTTTCTACAGAGAACTAGGATTTTCTACAGAGAACTAGGGTTTTCTACAGAGAACTAGGGTTTTCTACAGAGAACTAGGATTTTCTACAGGAAAACTAGGGTTTTCTACAGGGAACTAGGATTTTCTACAGAGAACTCGGAGAGTGGAGGGGGCTCATGTGAGAGTGGAGGGAGCCCATGTGAGAGTGGAGGGGACCCATGTGAGAGTGGAGGGGGCCCATGTGAGAGTGGAGGGGACCCATGTGAGTGGAGGGGGCCCATGTGAGAGTGGAGGGGGCCCATTTGAGAGTGGAGGGGACCCATGTGAGTGGAGGGGGCCCATGTGAGAGTGGAGGGGGCCCATTTGAGAGTGGAGGGGGCCCATGTGAGAGTGGAGGGGGCCCATTTGAGAGTGGAGGGGCCCATGTGAGAGTGGAGGGGCCCATGTGAGAGTGGAGGGGGCCCATGTGAGAGTGGAGGGCCCATGTGAGAGTGGAGGGGCCCATGTGAGAGTGGAGGGGACCCATGTGAGAGGTGGGAGGGGGCCCATTGAGAGTGGAGGGGCCCATGTGAGAGTGGAGGGGGCCCATGTGAGAGTGGAGGGGGCCCATGTGGAGAGGAGAGGGGGCCCATTGAGAGTGGAGGGGCCCATTGAAGTGGAGGGCCCATGTGAGAGTGGAGGGGGCCATGGTGGAGTGGAGGGGGCCCATGTGAGAGTGGAGGGGCCCATGTGAGTGAGGGGCCCATGTGAGAGTGGAGGGCCCATGTGAGTGGAGGGGCCCATGTGAGAGTGGAGGGCCCATGTGAGAGTGGAGGGGCCCATGTGAGAGTGGAGGGCCCATGTGAGAGTGGAGGGGCCCATGTGAGAGTGGAGGGAGCCCATGTGAGAGTGGAGGGGCCCATGAGAGTGGAGGGGCCCATGTGAGAGTGGAAGGGACCCATGTGAGAGTGGAGGGGGCCCATGTGAGAGTGGAGGGAGCCCATGTGAGAGTGGAGGTGGCCCATGTGAGAGTGGAGGGAGCCCATGTGAGAGTGGAGGGGGCCCATTGAGAGTGGAGGGGCCCATGTGAGAGTGGAGGGGCCCATGTGAGAGTGGAGGGGGCCCATGTGAGAGTGGAGGGGCCCATGTGAGAGTGGAGGGGCCCATGTGAGAGTGAGGGGCCATGTGAGAGTGGAGGGGCCCATGTGAGAGTGGAGGGGCCATGTGAGAGTGGAGGGGCCCATGTGAGAGTGGAGGGGCCCATGAGAGTGGAGGGCCCATGTGAGAGTGGAGGGGCCCATGTGAGAGTGGAGGGGCCCATGGAGATGGAGGGGCCCAGTGAGAGTGGAGGGGGCCCATGTGAGAGTGGAGGGGGCCCATGTGAGAGTGGAGGGGGCCCATGTGAGAGTGGAGGGGGCCCATGTGAGAGTGGAGGGGGCCCATGAAGAGAGTAGGGGCCCAGGGAGTGGAGGCCATGAGTGAGGAGTAAGGAGGGGGCCCATGGAGAGTGGAGG
Source organism: Cherax destructor (assembly GCA_009830355.1). NCBI lineage: Eukaryota > Metazoa > Arthropoda > Malacostraca > Decapoda > Parastacidae > Cherax > Cherax destructor. The sequence continues at coordinate 56,113 of WNWK01008448.1, read as the reverse complement.
GGCCATGTAGGAGAGTGGAGGGGGCCCAGGAGAGTAGGGGCAGTGGAGAGAGGCCCATTGAGAGTGGAGGGGCCCATGTGAGAGTAGAGAGGGCCTGAGAGAGGGGCCCATGTGAGAGTGGAGGGGGCCCATGTGAGAGTGGAGGGGGCCATGTGAGAGTGGAGGGCCCATGTGAGAGTGGAGGGGGCCCATGGGAGAGGAGCCCATGTGAGAGTGGAGGGACCCATGGAGGTAGGAGGAGAGAGGCCCATGTGAGAGTGGAGGGGCCCATGTGAGAGTGGAGGGGACCCATGTGAGAGTGGAGGGGCCCATGTGAGAGTGGAGGGGCCCATGTGAGAGTGGAGGGGCCCATTGAGAGTGGAGGGCCCAGTGAGAGTGGAGGGGCCCATGGAGAGTGGAGGGGCCCATGTGAGAGTGGAGGGGCCCATGTGAGAGTGGAGGGGCCCATGTGAGAGTGGAGGGGCCCATGTGAGAGTGGAGGGGCCCATGGAGAGTGGAGGGCCCATGTGAGAGTGGAGGGGCCCATGTGAGAGTGGAGGGGCCCATGTGAGAGTGGAGGGGCCCATGTGAGAGTGGAGGGGACCCATGTGAGAGTGGAGGGCCCATGTGAGAGTGGAGGGGGCCCATGTGAGAGTGGAGGGGCCCATGTGGAGTGGGCCGAGAGGAGGGCCCATGTGAGAGTGGAGGGGGCCCATGTGAGAGTGGAGGGCCCATGTGAGTGGAGGGGCCCATGTGAGAGTGGAGGGGCCCATGTGAGAGTGGAGGGGCCCATGTGAGATGGAGGGGCCCATGTTGGAGTGGAGGGGGCCCATGGGAGAGTGGAGGGGGCCCATGTGAGAGTGGAGGGGATGATGTTGTGGTAGGGGGTGGTTATAGAGGGAAGGTGTTAGGTTAGTGTAGTGATGCTGGAAGTTAGGTTAGTGTAGTGATGCTGGTAGTTAGGTTAGTGTAGTGATGCTGGAAGTTAGGTTAGTGTAGTGATGCTGGTAGTTAGGTTAGTGTAGTGATGCTGGTAGTTAGGTTAGTGTAGTGATGCTGGTAGTTAGGTTAGTGTAGTGATGCTGGTAGTAGGTTAGTGTAGTGATGCTGGTAGTTAGGTTAGTGTAGTGATGCTGAAGTTAGGTTAGTGTAGTGATGCTGGTAGTTAGGTTAGTGTAGTGATGCTGGAGTTAGGTTAGTGAGTGATGCTGGAGTTAGGTTAGTGAGTGATGCTGGAAGTTAGGTTAGTGTAGTGATGCTGGTAGTTAGGTTAGTGTAGTGATGCTGGTAGTTAGGTTAGTGTAGTGATGCTGGAGTTAGGTTAGTGTAGTGATGCTGGTAGTTAGGTTAGTGTAGTGATGCTGGTAGTAGGTTAGTGTAGTGATGCTGGAGTTAGGTTAGTGTAGTGATGCTGGAGTTAGGTTAGTGTAGTGATGCTGGAAGTTAGGTTAGTGTAGTGATGCTGGTAGTTAGGTTAGTGTAGTGATGCTGGTAGTTAGGTTAGTGTAGTGATGCTGGTAGTTAGGTTAGTGTAGTGATGCTGGAAGTTAGGTTAGTGTAGTGATGCTGGAAGTTAGGTTAGTGTAGTGATGCTGGTAGTTAGGTTAGTGTAGTGATGCTGGTAGTTAGGTTAGTGTAGTGATGCTGGAAGTTAGGTTAGTGTAGTGATGCTGGAAGTTAGGTTAGTGTAGTGATGCTGGTAGTTAGGTTAGTGTAGTGATGCTGGTAGTTAGGTTAGTGTAGTGATGCTGGTAGTTAGGTTAGTGTAGTGATGCTGGTAGTTAGGTTAGTGTAGTGATGCTGGTAGTTAGGTTAGTGTAGTGATGCTGGTAGTTAGGTTAGTGTAGTGATGCTGGAAGTTAGGTTAGTGTAGTGATGCTGGTAGTTAGGTTAGTGTAGTGATGCTGGTAGTTAGGTTAGTGTAGTGATGCTGAAGTTAGGTTAGTGTAGTGATGCTGGAGTTAGGGTGTGTGATGCGTGAAGTAGGTTAGTGTAGTGAGTAGCTGGTAGTTAGGTTAGTGTAGTGGATGCTGGTAGTTGGTTAGTGTAGTGATGCTGGTAGTAGGTGTGATGAGGTGGGTAGAGTGTGATGGTGGTGTGGACGGTAGTGGAGGTTTGGTGGGTGGTGGTGTAGATGTAGTGATGGTGGTGTAGATGTAGTGATGGTGGTGTAGATGTAGTGATGGTGGTGTAGATGTAGTGATGGTGGTGTGGCCTGGGTGGTGGATGTAGATGGTGTGGTGGTGGTGTAGATGTAGTGGTGGTGGTTAGATGTAGTGGTGGTGGTGTAGATGTAGTGATGGTGGTATAGATGTAGTGGTGGTGGTGTGAGGGTGGTGGTGGTGAGTGTGGTGGTGGTGTAGATGTAGTGATGGTGGTGTGAGCCTGTGGTGGTGTAGATGTAGTGGTGGTGGTGTAGATGTAGTGGTGGTGGTGTAGATGTAGTGATGGTGGTGTGGCCTGGTGGTGGTGTAGATGTAGTGATGGTGGTGTGGCCTGGTGGTGGTGTAGATGTAGTGATGGTGGTGTGAGCTGGTGGTGGTGTGGCCTGGTGGTGGTGTAGATGTAGTGGTGGTGGTGTAGATGTAGTGATGGTGGTGTGGCCTGGGTGGTGTAGATGTAGGATGGTGTGGCCTGGTGGTGTGAGATGCTAGTGATGGTGGTGTAGATGTAGGGATGGTGGTGTGGCCTGGTGGTGGTGTAGATGTAGTGATGGTGGTGTGGCCTGGTGGTGGTGTAGATGTAGTGGTGGTGGTGTAGATGTAGTGATGGTGGTGTGGCGTGGTGGTGGTGTAGATGTAGTGATGGTGGTGTGAGATGCGTGGTGGTGGTGTAGATGTAGTGGTGGTGGTGTAGATGTAGTGGTGGTGGTGTAGATGTAGTGATGGTGGTGTGGCCTGGTGGTGGTGTAGATGTAGTGGTGGTGGTGTAGATGTAGTGGTGGTGGTGTAGATGTAGTGGTGGTGGTGTAGATGTAGTGGTGGTGGTGTAGATGTAGTGATGGTGGTGTAGATGTAGTGGTGGTGGTGTAGATGTAGTGGTGGTGGTGTAGATGTAGTGGTGGTGGTGTAGATGTAGTGATGGTGGTGTGGCTATTTCTAATTGCCGATTTGTGATTAGCAGTTTGAGTATGCGGGGACGGTGGGGTTGAGATATAACTCTTGGTCCCGCCTATAGACATAACTGAGCCTACTCTAGTATATTTGTGAACCCCTTGTATGGAATTCATTCCATTTATTTACACTATTAAATATTTGAGAAACGTCAAATTGTCCCTTTGTCTCATTTGGGTTTGCAGTTTCTAGCCTGATGGTAGGTGTAATGTTTGTCAGGAAACAGAACAAGTGTTTCCTGACGCTGGTCTTCAGGTTAGGTTAGGTAAGGTTTGTCAGGACACAGGACAAGTGTTTCCTGACGCTGGTCTTCAGGTTAGGTTAGGTAAGGTTTGTCAGGACACAGGACAAGTGTTTCCTGACGCTGGTCTCTGGTTAGGTTAGGTAAGGTTTGTCAGGAACAGCACAATTGTTTCCTGACGCTGGTCTTCAGGTTAGGTTAGGTAAGGTTTGTCAGGACACAGCACAAGTGTTTCCTGACGCTGGTCTTCAGGTTAGGTTAGGTAAGGTTTGTCAGGACACAGCACAAGTGTTTCCTGACGCTGGTCTTCTGGTTAGGTTAGGTAAGGTTTGTCAGGAAACAGCACAATTGTTTCCTGACGCTGGTCTTCAGGTTAGGTTAGGTAAGGTTTGTCAGGACACAGCACAAGTGTTTCCTGACGCTGGTCTTCTGGTTAGGTTAGGTAAGGTTTGTCAGGACACAGCACAAGTGTTTCCTGACGCTGGTCTTCAGGTTAGGTTAGGTAAGGTTTGTCAGGACACAGCACAAGTGTTTCCTGACGCTGGTCGTCAGGTTAGGTTAGGTAAGGTTTGTCAGGACACAGCACAAGTGTTTCCTGACGCTGGTCTTCTGGTTAGGTTAGGTAAGGTTTGTCAGGAAACAGCACAATTGTTTCCTGACGCTGGTCTTCAGGTTAGGTTAGGTAAGGTTTGTCAGGAAACAGCACAAGTGTTTCCTGACGCTGGTCTTCAGGTTAGGTTAGGTAAGGTTTGTCAGGAAACAGCACAAGTGTTTCCTGACGCTGGTCTTCATGTTAGGTTAGGTAAGGTTTGTCAGGAAACAGCACAATTGTTTCCTGACGCTGGTCTTAGTCATATGACCCACAGATAATATATGATATATACATATATTATATATTTCAGTGTATATAGAGGTGTATGTCTTTCAGTATATATACAATAACAGTTTACATTAATTACCAGTTTATATATAAGGTATTTGACTTTATATAACTTTTAAGGGGTAGGTAATTCAGGTGACTCACCTGGGCTGATGGTGACACCTACGCTGATGACGTTGAACTTGTGACCTAGGTGCACCTGCCACCACCTAGGTTCAGGTCCCCTGGGAGTGAAGGAGCAAGTGTCTGGGTTACCATCAACAGCCATCTCTGGAGCGTACGACCACAGGGTCGCACTCTGGAGAGTGCGCTTACCTCGCGCCAGGTTGAAGTCTGCCAGAGAGCCAGTTACTACTACTAATATCTTTAATTACTACCAGTACATGTACAAGGTATACAGACCATAGCTGACATCAGTGACATATACTACTATATAGAAAGTCCCTTGTTATGCTGAGCATTTCCCGCAAATTAGGTTAATTTTGTACCCAGGATGCTACCCACACCAGTCCACTAACACCCAGGTACCTATTTTAATGTTAGGTGAACATGGACAGCAGGTGTCTTAAGGAAACACGTCCTAATGTTTCCACCTGTACCGGGGATCGACCCCCGGACCTTCATGTGTGAGGTGAGTGCGCTACCAATCAAGCTACGGGACACTTGTCTCCCTTCCCTTCATCTCGGACAAATTCTCATTCTACACTATATTAAGTTTAGGTACAGGTACACATAAGTACAGTTATCATAGTGTAAATTACCCTCCAGAATAACACAATGAAGTCAAAGTGACACTTATCACCCTTAGTATAAGAACAGGCTTCATTATCTTTCTCTCTGCTTTTGTCTCCACTAAACATTACACGAGTGTTGTACAAATAATGTTTACAGAAGATGGAGGAGTGTAGCAATATTGTGAAACACGTTGTACATTCTTCTATTTCTCTCTCATATGTATAAAAAAAAATTATTCTGACAGTGAGCTGCCAATTTTATTAGCAATTTTTAGTTATAATAGTGAAGTGGTAGTAGTAATGACGTTAGTAATAGTAGTACTAGTGTGGGAAATTCTAACAATATTCCTGGAATTTGAGTGTTAGAATTAATGGAATAATAATAATGTTTATGTGAAATTGTGTAGGTGTTTAGCTTCATTGACTTTTAAAAGATGTTCTGTCACTCGAGATCTGATATTTTCTATTATTTTCTTATATTCTGTAAGGAGTTGAATAAGTGGAAATATTTTGTAATTTACAGGAAATGAATATTTCAATAATAAAAATGTAGTACACATCTGGAAGTGTTATTAAATTAATTGAAAAGATGTAGTGATAAACAAACCAGGGAAGAGCAACAAAAATGGCAGAGTAGCGTAGATTGTACTTGGAATTTATGGAGACTTTATCTCATTTAATCAAAGCCTATGGATATAGTATCGGCTAATATAGTGTCCTATATAATAAGTGAATTTATCGTATATCTGGAAGGGTGCAGATATAATGTGAAACTATCAAAATAAGGGTAATAACGAAAGAAAACGTGAGCTGTTCCTGTAGAATTTACATTGCCCTCATATTTATCATCGAATATGTAATGTACACCTCCCATTGTGAATTAAATCTCACTACAGTTAATGTATCTGTTGGCCAATATTATTGATAGGGAGGCGTTAAGATATACGTATTATCAACACCATAATTTGGTAAGATGTATTTTCCGTTTTTTTTTTTTTTGCAACAAACTATGTAACTTATGTTTTAATTACAATTGTGTTATATACATAATAATATATTAACAAATTGTATAAAATTTGTAAAGTCCAATAATCCTGAATATATACAGTCCACTACCAAATTTAAGACAGCCCGGGTTACTGGCTTGAAGCACAGGGTGTTTCAAAATGATGGACCCAATTTCAAAGCAGTCTGCTTTGAAATTGGGTCTTTTGAAACACCCTGTATTTTGTTTTAATGTTGGTAGATTTACCGACAAAGTGTTAGGTGCAACTAATGTGACATGTGGCTGGACAAGGCTCATGGAGAGCTAAACGTTGCCACGTTACATTAGTTGCACTCCTGTCCTTTTAACTAACACTGAAGTATTTTGCTGCATAATCTCAAGAACTGTATATGTTTACCCAAGTTCCCCCAGTCTTCTAATATCATGTTTATTTCCCCCCCCCCTATAATCTACCTTGTCCATAATTACTATCGCATTTGCTTTGTCTGTTTCGTAAGGTGAAGTTCAGGATCTTTCCTTAATTCATGGTGTAACTTAACAAATCTTTGTTGACAATTGTTGTTGTAGAGGTCCTTTATTGACAACGTTTCGCCCACACAGTAGGCTTTACCAAGTCACAAACAGATCTACCGGGGTGAATAATACGTGAGTATTTACAGGATGGAGTCAGGTGGAGAATGTTTGGTTGGTTGTATTTGAGACGGACCTGGTTTTGTGTTTATTTTTTCCACTGGGAGGTAAGAAGGATGGCATGGGAGGGACAGTGTTGTGACCCACTCTTGTTAAAGTCCCACCTGTCTCCCAGGTACAACTACAGCAGAGTTCTCCCAGGTTATGTGTGCGAAATGTTAATTCAGGATTGTATCTGAAATTCACCCACGTAATTTCTCACAACCAGCAATAATAGGCGTGTGATATGATTGTTGTATTTTAGTGCAGTTAACCATTCGTGTCAGTTAGGGGATACTGCTTAAAATTTGCACCTTATTCTCAACTATCTAAAGATGGCATTGAGACTTTATTGAGAGAGAGAAAGGAAAGAAGAGAAGAGAGAGAAATTGTGAAATTCACATAAAGCAGCACTTTTGGAGATCATGACAAAAACAAATCAACTTCACACACAACAGATGGCAGGACCAGGAGCCGTGGATCGACCCCCGCAAACACAAAGGGAGGGTACACATGAAAACACATTCCACACCCACCAGATCAAACTTGACTGTCCCCCATTCTCCAGGTGCTGTACACCACCAGTCAAGGATACTTTAATATCTAAAATATTAAATAAAGTTAACACACTGTGTATATATATTCTGAGAGGTGCTATTTTGAGCGGGACTAATATTGAATTTAGCTCCGCGGTTTTGAGCTTAGCGATAAATCATTCTTATGTAAAGTTTTCCAATATTAATCTGGTTGTGCCATAGAGACTTCTATTTTGAACCTATGGGGTAAAAAGTATATTTTGGAACCCAACCTAACATAATGTAACCCAACTTAACCTAATGTAACCCAGCCAAACCTAATGTAACCCAGCCAAACCTAATGTAACCCAACTTAACCTAATGTAACCCAACTTAACCTAATGTAACCCAATTTAACCTAATGTAACCCAACTTAACCTAATGTAACCCAACTTAGTCTAATGTAACCCAGCTTAACTTAATGTAACCCAGCTTAACCTAATGTAACCCAACTTAACCTAATGTAACCCAACTTAACCCAATGTAACCCAACTTAACCTAATGTAACCCAGCTTAACCTAATGTAACCCAGCTTAACCTAATGTAACCCAGCTTAACCTAATGTAACCCAGCTTAACCTAATGTAACCCAGCCAAACCTAATGTAACCCAACTTAACATAATGTAACCCAGCCTAACCTAATGTAACCCAGCCTAACCTAATGTAACCCAGCTTAACCTAATGTAACCCAACTTAACCTAATGTAACCCAACTTAACCTAATGTAACCCAGCTTAACCTAATGTAACCCAGCTTAACCTAATGTATCCCAGTTTAACCTAATGTAACCCAGCCAAACCTAATGTAACCCAACTTAACATAATGTAACCCAACTTAACATAATGTAACCCAACTTAACCTAATGTAACCCAGCTTAACCTAATGTAACCCAGCCTAACCTAATGTAACCCAACTTAACCTAATGTAACCCAACTTAACCTAATGTAACCCAACTTAACCTAATGTAACCCAGCTTAACCTAATGTAACCCAGCTTAACCTAATGTAACCCAGCCAAACCTAATGTAACCCAACTTAACATAATGTAACCCAGCCTAACCTAATGTAACCCAGCCTAACCTAATGTAACCCAAACTAACATAATGTAACCCAACTTAACATAATGTAACCCAACCTAACCTAATGTAACCCAACTTAATATAATGTAACCCAACTCAACATAATGTAACCCAGCCTAGCCTAATGTAACCTAACCTAACCTAATATACCCCAACCTAACCTAACCAAATCTAAAATAAGAGTAATTCTAGGTTAGGTTAGTGTCCCCTCCTCTCCCCCCAAAAAAAAAATCACAATTTTAGCAAAATATAACGAATTACATTGCACACACACCACTTAACACTGTAAAATTTACATAAAACGCAAGGAGCTGCATTGAATATTTACCTCTTGTTTCCTGAGGAACTATCACCACCACCTGATGCTGTAATCTGAGCTCTGAGTTTCCATTAATATGTTGCGTGAGGAACTTTCTAAGCCACAGAGGCATCAAGGAAGCAACTTTCAACATCTGCTGTGCCTTAGTGCAAATAAATTACCAGGAACTAATTGCTGGAGAATTATTACTTGTGGTGTTGTGTCCCAGCGTGGTCTATATATTGACTTTTCTTGGGGAATTTTGCTTCGCAAGCGTTTTTAATACATGTATGAAAGGGAAGGTATTTAAAGGATTGACTGAGAACATGTATAGTGACTTCTTATGATGGGAAAGGGGTGGGGAATGATGGTAAGAATTATAAATCACTGTAGATAAACGGTTCAGAGAACCGACAATTTGATGAATTAGACACATATGCAACACTTGTGTATCTTTATTGAGGAAACGTTTCGCCCCACAGTGGCTTCATCAGTCCTATACAAAGAATGGTGAAGATTAGAAGGAGTTTGAGGTAATCAGTCCCTCAGCCTGGAGTCGATGTAATCAGTCCATCAATCTTTCGAAAAGACATATGACAGGGAGCACTGAGGAGCAATATTGCAGGAATGGCATGTGTTTAGGATATAAAAAAAATCATATATAGACAGAGAGGAAGCTTCAGGTTTGAGTATACAAGAAAGAAACTGTTTTAAAGCAAACATGTGTATTAGACAATGATATGTAATGTCACCATGGTTGTTGAAGATAGGGGTTAAAAGTAATGTTAGTATGGTTATCTTGAAGAAATAAATCTGAGATAAAAGTAGGTATACAGTTGTTTCACTGATGATACACTGCTTTTGGAAGAGTCAGAGAGAAGTTAAAGTTGGAAATTAAATGTATAAAGATTATAAATGATACAGAAAATAGATAAGTAATGGAAGAAGACTAGGAAAACTGATAACATTTGAGAGTATATTTATATATATATATATATATATATATATATATATATATATATATATATATATATATATATATATATATATATATATATATATATATATCAGTATATATATATATATATATATATATATATATATATATATATATATATATATATATATATATATATATATGATACGTGGCGCATGTAAACAAAGCCGCATATGCGGCGCAACGAAGCGACAAAAGACTTGCTGTAACACTTCCTTCATCACGTACGTTACTTTCACCATCACCTTCATCATTATTACCATCACCTTCGTCACTTTCACCATCACCTTCATCATTATTACCATCACCTTCGTCACTTTAACTATCACATTCATCACTTTCACTCTTCCTACTTTCACTGTCACTTTAAAATTCTGGTAAAAATATAAATCCTCCCACAACCAGAAACAAAAAAATCCCTCAATCCATCAACAGGTATTAAAAACACAGCAAAATTATTAAATTTAATAAACCATTAAATTATTTTTTAGTTCGTGAGAATTTATAATTGAAGAAAAGTCGCAGAATTTTTTGTATATCAAAATATAACATACAATGGCCCAATAAAAAAAATTACGTAATATACTTCTTGACTCCATAACTTTTTTTTATTATTCAGAAGGGTCGATCACCATGCCCAGCCCGCTACCATTTGCAGCTCGTAAGCCTGCCCTTCCCGTTAGGGAAGGTGGCAGACCAGAGAGGCCTAGCATCTATCTACCTCCATGCCTTGTGCTGGTGGGGAATGTGGCTAGGCCTGGGGCCAGTTGGTCCTGCCATCTGGTAAAGACCCGGGCCGGGAGAATTCCCGGGGAATCAACACCACCTCCTATTCAGGAGGTCCACCATGCCCAGCCCTTCTAGGGCAAGGTAGGTGCCAAAGTTAGAGTTTGCTACCATCTGCAACTCGCAAGACTGCCCTTCCCGCCAGGGAAGTTGGCAGACCAGAGAGGCCTAGCTTCTCCCTCCGAGCCCCGTGCTGGTGAGGAATGTGGCTAGGCCTGGGGACAGTTGGTCCCAACGATGAGGGGGTACTTGTACCTCCTCCCATGGGAAATATAGGTCTCTGATACTTCCACGATAGGGAGCCAGAGCCGGGTCGCCATCTGGAATAGACCCGGGCCGGGAGAATTCCCGGCGAATCAACACCTCCTTATTCAGAATTACTACTTAAGAAATAGTTATAAATGACCATAATTCTTAAAGGGGTGGACCGGTAAGCCAGCGGAAGGCCTCGGTCAGATGACCAAAAGCTCCAGCTGCGGGTCATCATCTGACTAAGACCTGCGTCAGGAAACACTTGCCCTGTTTCCTGACGAACCTTACCTAACCTAACCTATTCAGAATTCATTAAATTTCTTATAAGTACAACATCTATAACAAAATTATGCATATTTTAAAAGGTTATACATAATTACATAGTATAACTATGTTAAACGTTATAATTACAGAGCTGGCATAACTATGCTGAATTAGATATAATAACAAGAGTTGGTATAACTATGTTAAAATAATTATAATTAGAGTTGGTATAACTATGTTAAAATAGATATAATACCAGAGGTGGTATAACTATGTTGAAATAATTACAGAGTTGGTATAACTATGTTAAAATATTTATTAATATAAAGTTGGTACATTGCACTTTAAAAACTGATTTTACATTAAAATCATAAAACATAAATAGAGAAAGAACTGGAGGACAAACAAGCCGAGGGAAGTAGAGAGAGAGACAGACACAGACTGACAGACACAGACAGACAGACTGGCGCACGGTGAAGGTATTCGACACAGACTTAAAACTTTTCACGTTCAAATGGCCGAGCAAATCTCCCGCTAAAATGCTGCCGTGGGTGACCACTTTTAGAAAGTACACACGCACACACACACACACACACACGCCGTAATATTGTCGCAGTGGTAATACTGTTAGTAGAAGTACTAGTAGTAGAAATAATAATAGCAGTAATAGTAGTATTAATAGTAGTAGTTGTAATAGTAGTAACAGTAGTAATAGTAACAGTAGTAATAATAGTAGTAGTAAAAGCAGTAGTAGTAATAATAGTAGTATACATTCGTGCCATGTGGCAAGAACACTGTCATATATCGACCATAATTCACACAACTAACATGACACAACACACAACAATATTTTATATATAAAATGTGACTTTCACTACTTTTGTTACAGAACGTCGCGTCTGAGACACCGATGGAAACTTTCACATTTTTCATATTTTGAGCTACAGCTACTGGACCTTTTGAAGGTGTTGATCTACAGCTCTTGGCCCATCATAAAGTGTTGAACTAGTCGTGGTTTTTCTTGGTTCTGGCTTTGACCTTATGACCTCTCTACTGACTTGGTCCAAGACGGACTGACGGAGGATCGAACCTCTACCACTGAATGACCCACAAGGGTTTACAGCTTCAGATAAGGAAGATTTTCGTGAAACAACGGCACTCAATGTTGACTCACTTGATTATATATATATATATATATATATATATATATATATATATATATATATATATATATATATATATATATATATATATATAGTGCCGAATAAGTAAAACTTGCTATTTTAGCTTAAATAGCAACGCAATAATTTGTATGCAATCATTTCGCAAAAATAATTCTGAACCTAACGAAAAAAATATATTTCATTGTGTTTGTTTATTATTAAATTACTGTAAACTTATCTAAAATATATTTAGTTGGATTAGGATAAATTAAATCGTGCTTGTTATAATAAGGTTAGGTAAGTTTTCTAATGTTCTTTTGGTGCAAAATCATTAATTTTTATATTAACTTAAATGAAAAAAAAATATATCTTTAAATGTACAAGATAAAATTTTAGAAATGACCTAATTTTAAATGAGTTATTGCTAATTGACCAATTTAGTTCACTGACGATAAATATCTCTCACAGTTCATTAGATAATATCACAAAGTGGCTCACACTTCCACAGTTCACCGGTGATCGATAACTCAGTTCAGATGAACACGTAACAAGGTACATTAACACAGCACAAGTCCCCCATCAATCACAGCCACTGTTACCTGCGACACTGTTCTTGTCACTGCTACACTGGATAGTGGTAGTGGGAATTATAGTAGTATTAGTAGGAACAGTGGTAGTAGTGGCTCTTATAGTAATTGTTGTTGCCTAACTCAAAGATTTACCCCTAGCCTTGCGTACCCCAGCCTTGCGTAACCCAGCCTTGTGTACCCCAGCCTTGCGTACCCCAGCCTTGTGTACCCCAGCCTTGTGTACCCCAGCCTTGTGTACCCCAGCCTTGTGTACCCCAGCCTTGTGTACCCCAGCCTTGCGTACCCCAGCCTTGCGTACCCCAGCCTTGCATACCCCAGCCCATCATGACTAAGTTACATCATAACATTCAACATCTATGCATATACTATGTACACCACGAGCGCAAAAGTACATTGCCCCAGTACTCTCTAATAGCATCACTGATACATAAAAATGTATTAAATGAACCACAATGAAAATAAGGCACTTTGACTGACTTTTTTGGGTTATCCTGGGTTCTCTGCACACATGCTGCTATGTATGATAACCTATGTAACTGTACTTTTGTATAGATGCTTTGTATGTAACCACGGACTTGCAATATGCACTTCAGTGTCTCTCATTCCTGTGTAAATAATGTATCGTGCTGAAATAGACTTGTATTACTTGTACTTTCTCAACGTTCATTGTCGCTGGGAAAGACGATATCAGTATCGTAATGTTTCGCTCACGAGTATTATTATAATCAAATAGAAGCGCTAAACCACAGGGGTTATACAGCACTGCTCGCCCAGGAGTAGCGCTCTGATAAAGCTCTGCCTTGCAGCGAAACGCCACTTGCAGAATAGAAAGACTCAATGCCGTCTGGAGTTTCATGAGTCTCTGACCGCGGGTTCTATCCCCACCCGTGGTATGGTTTGTTTGACTAGTTGTTGGTCCAAGTGAGAGCGAAACGTCGTCTTGAGCTTCAGTCACCTGTCCGAGGGTTCTGAAACATTATCCCACCTTTTGTCGTTCCCATATGTATCGTTTTCTGATAGATTATACATCACAACAGCTAAACACACACGGTACTCACACCACTCACAACTCACCAAAAGCTCACACACTCACCAAACACTACGCAAACACACAGTACTAAGCACTCTACCACGACTCTGACAACATCACCTCACACACTCACACAAATAGTCAAAACAACTCTCTTGACTTCATACCTCCGGGTCAACACACCATTTTGCCACTACTTATAAAACACACTACAACCACACTATCACACTCACAACACACACCACGCATCACAACCACTTCAAATAACACACACTCAACACACTCACCACCACTCACACACACACTCACCACACACTACCACACCACTACCCACACACTCACACACACACTCACACACACACACACTCACCACTCACACACACACACACACACCACACACACTCACATCACACACACACACACACACACCACACACACTCACTCACCACACACACACACACACACACACACCCCCTCACACACACACACACACACTCACCACACACACTCACACACCACTCACACACACTCACCACACACACACACATCACCACACACACACTCACACACTCACACACACACACTCACCACACACACACACACACACACACACACACACATCACCACACACACACACACACTCACCACACACACCACACACACACCACCCCACACTCACCACACACACACCACACACACACACCACACTCACCAACACCTACACACACACTCACCACACACACACACACACCACTACCACACACACCACACACACTACACACACACACATACACACACACCACACACACACAACACACACACACACACACACACACACACACACCACACACACACACTCAACACACACACACTCAACACACACATACACACTCACCACACACACATACACACACACACACACACACACACTCAACACACACACATACACACTCACCACACACACATACACACACTCACCACACAGGGGAACGTCGCCGCTCCAGCTGCCGTTCTTCTGACACGTTCTTTCTTCTCCTCCGAAGAGAACGAATCCTTCCAAGCACTTGTAGGCGACTCGCTCCCCTGGGAAGTAGAAACGACCTGTCGTGGAGACTGTGCCGTTCACTGGTCGTCCTGGCCCCCACACGTTACCTAAAACACACTATTTATTGGCATTAAAAACAATGGGGAACGACGTACATTTTTTGCAACGACTCGTAATACATTATAATAAATGGGACGACAGGTCTGCTACAAGTAATAATGAATAGGGAGCGACAGGTCGTGTACTAGCAAGTAATAATGAATAGGGGAGCGACAGGTCGTGTACTAGTATGTAATAATGAATGGGGGAGCGACAGGTCGTGTACTGACAGGTAATAATAATGGGGAAGCGACAGGTCGTGTACTAACATGTAATAATGAATGGGAGAACGACAGGTCGTGTACTAACATGTAATAATTAATGGGGGAACGACAGGTCGTGTACTAACACGTAATAATTAATGGGGGAACGACAGGTCGTGTATTAACAGTAATAATGAATGGGGAACGACAGGTCGTGTACTAACAGTAATAAATGGGCGACAGTCGTATAACAGTAATAATGAATGGGGAACGACAGGTCGTGTATTAACACGTAATAATGAATGGGGGAACGACAGGTCGTGTACTAACAGGTAATAATGAATTGGGGAACGACAGGTCGTGTACTAACAGGTAATAATTAATGGGGGAACGACAGGTCGTGTACTAACAGGTAATAATTAATGGGGACAGGCGACAGGTATATAAGAACACGGTCGTGTACTAACAGGTAATAATTAATGGGGGAACGACAGGTCGTGTACTAACAGGTAATAATTAATGGGGGAACGACAGGTCGTGTACTAACAGGTAATAATTAATGGGGGAACGACAGGTCGTGTACTAACACGTAATAATTAATGGGGGAACGACAGGTCGTGTACTAACAGGTAATAATGTTATAATGGGGAACGACAGGTCGTGTACTAACAGGTAATAATTAATGGGGGAACGACAGGTCGTGTACTAACAGTAATAATTAATGGGGGAACGACAGGTCGTGTACTAACACGTAATAATTAATGGGGGAACGACAGGTCGTGTACTAACAGGTAATAATTAATGGGAAACGACAGGTCGTGTACTAACATGTAATAATTAATGGGGGAACGACAGGTCGTGTACTAACACGTAATAATTAATGGGGAACGACAGGTCGTACTAACACGTAATAATTAATGGGGGAACGACAGGTCGTGTACTAACACGTAATAATTAATGGGGGAACGACAGGTCGTGTACTAACAGGTAATAATTAATGGGGGAACGACAGGTCGTGTACTAACACGTAATAATTAATGGGGGAACGACAGGTCGTGTACTAACACGTAATAATTAATGGGGGAACGACAGGTCGTGTACTAACACGTAATAAATAATGGGGGAACGACAGGTCGTGTACTAACACGTAATAATTAATGGGGGAACGACAGGTCGTGTACTAACAGGTAATAATTAATGGGGGAACGACAGGTCGTACTAACACGTAATAATTAATGGGGAACGACAGGTCGTGTACTAACACGTAATAATTAATGGGGGAACGACAGGTCGTGTACTAACACGTAATAATTAATGGGGGAACGACAGGTCGTGTACTAACACGTAATAATTAATGGGGGAACGACAGGTCGTGTACTAACACGTAATAATTAATGAAGTGAAAGAATTAATGTTTTATTTTTATTTTTTTTAATCTTCTGTTTCGTTACTTAAATTTTTTTTCGTTTTTTTTTCCAGTTCCTCCTTTGTTTTTTTTATTCTCCCTTCTCTTCTCTTCCTTCTTTTCTCTCTCCCTTTGTTTATGTTATTCTCCCCCTTCTCTTCCCTTCCTAATTTTCTCTCTCCCTTTGTTGTTGTTAGAGTCAAAGCTCAGGGAGGTCATGGTCAAGGTTGTTACTCTAACTTTCTTTCTCCCTTTATTCTTTCCTTCCTCCCTTCGTTCCTCCGTTTATTTCTTTTCTTCCTCCCACCCGTGTTCTCTCCCACCCGTGTTTCCTCCCACCCGTGTTCTCTCCCACCTGTGTTCTCTCCCACCTGTGTTCTCTCCCACCCGTGTTCTCTCCCACCTGTGTTCTCTCCCACCTGTGTTCTCTCCCACCCGTGTTCTCTCCCACCTGTGTTCTCTCCCACCTGTGTTCTCTCCCACCCGTGTTCTCTCCCACCTGTGTTCTCTCCCACCTGTGTTCTCTCCCACCCGTGTTCTCTCCCACCTGTGTTCTCTCCCACCCGTGTTTCCTCCCACCCGTGTTCTCTCCCACCTGTGTTCTCTCCCACCTGTGTTCTCTCCCACCCGTGTTCTCTCCCACCTGTGTTCTCTCCCACCTGTGTTCTCTCCCACCCGTGTTCTCTCCCACCTGTGTTCTCTCCCACCCGTGTTCTCTCCCACCCGTGTTCTCTCCCACTGTGTTCTCTCCCACCTGTGTTCTCTCCCACCGTGTTCTCTCCCACCTGTGTTCTCTCCCACCCGTGTTTCCTCCCACCCGTGTTCTCTCCCACCTGTGTTCTCTCCCACCCTGTGTTCTCTCCCACCGTGTTCTCTCCCACCTGTGTTCTCTCCCACCTGTGTTCTCTCCCACCGTGTTCTCTCCCACCTGTGTTCTCTCCCACCCGTGTTCTCTCCCACCTGTGTTCTCTCCCACCTGTGTTTCCTCCCACCTGTGTTCTCTCCCACCTGTGTTCTCTCCCATCTGTGTTCTCCCACCTGTGTTCTCTCCCACCCGTGTTCCCTCCCACCTGTGTTCTCTCCCACCCGTGTTCCCTCCCACCTGTGTTCTCTCCCACCCGTGTTCCCTCCCACCCGTGTTCTCTCCCACCCGTGTTCCCTCCCACCTGTGTTCTCTCCCACCTGTGTTCCCTCCCACCTGTGTTCCCTCCCACCTGTGCTCCCTCCCACCCGTGTTCTCTCCCACCAGTGTTCTCTCCCACCTGTGTTCCCTCCCACCTGTGTTCCTCCCACCCGTGTTCCCTCCCACCCGTGTTCTCTCCCACCTGTGTTCTCCCACCTGTGTTCTCTCCCACCCGTGTTCCCTCCCACCATAACTAGTCAACAAGGTCAAGGATTGTACCCTCCAGGAAGTGTACCTTTTGTCTATATATTTTTCTGTGTGTGTGTTGAGTCTCAGCTCCTGGCTCCTCAGGTGAACCTTCATGTATATATGTGTGTGTACTCACTTATTTTACTCGCCTATTTGTGGTTGCAGGGGTCGAGACTCGGCTCCTGGCCCCGCCTCTCCATTGATCGCTACTGGGTCCTCTCTCTCCCTGCTCCGTGAGCTTTATCATACCTCGTCTTAAAGCTATGTATGGTTCCTGCCTCCATTACCTCACTGTGTGTATTGTAGATTCGATAGTACTCTCCCGGTCCGGGTCTTTTCCAGATGATGACCCGGCCTTGGCTCCCTGTCGTGGGAGTGTCTGAGACCTATGTCTCCCATAGGAGGAGGTACAAGTACCCCCTCATCGTCTGGGACTAACTGTCCCCAGGCCTAGCCACGTTCCCCTCCCTCACGGGGCTCGTAGGGAGAAGCTAGGCCTCTCTGGTCTGCCATCTTCCCAACCCCAGGGAGGCTGATGGAAATGGCAGTCTTGTGAGCTGCAGATGGTAGCAAGCTCTAGCTCAGGGACCTACCCTGCCCTAGAAGGGCTTGGCATGGTGTATTCCCTCCCCTGGGTCTTTAAAATTATACTAATGTAAACTCTAGAAATATTATTAGTATAAAATTATGTTATTATTATTATATTTATCATAGTTTTGCTATTTTTCTTATACTTTTAACTTTATTTTTATTTTTATTTATTATTATTGTGATTATTATTTGTTATTACTATTTTATTATTATTTTATATTATTAATTTTTTATATTATTATTATTTTATATTATTATTATTTTATATTATTATTATTTTATATTATTATTATTATAAATACAGCGACAGAGAATGGGAGACTATGCTGGTGAAGTGCTCTTGATTCTATGAACTGAGGCTTCCCTCCCCTTGGATCAAACCAGATTTCCAAAACATAAACACAAATAAGAACACGTAACATGAAGACGTAGAGAGAGAAACATTAAATATCTCTTGTTAATGTGATAGTTAACTCAGGGTTACCATCTGGTGATCTCTCTCTCTCTCTCTCTCTCTCTCTCTCTAGCAGATATTTTTTCCAAGATTAGGCTATGGTTCCTGTCTTTATTTGAGGCTAAGAACTGCTACCTATGTCATCTCTCTCTCTCTCTTGTTAATAGTATTAAAGATAGCTTACAGCTGGGCGTGTATATTCATGGATCTACACAGGTAGAGGTGTATATCTCGGTGTATATACACTGAGAATGAATTTTAACTCCTAGTGTAAGTATTAAAGTAATCTTGACTGGTGGGTGACAGGCGAGATTCAACCTTAATAATGACTCTAGCGTGGTTGACTGACCTTAAACGACGCAGTTAGCTAACCTTTGTATGTTAACGGGGACCACTGTTATCCTATACGCACTGTGATACATGTATGTGTATACTGATACCGTCTGTATGAATTCTTTGTATTTCATTCATATTACTTCCTTCTTTCCCCTCTTCCTTCCCTCCCCTCTTTCCTTCATGCCTTCCTCCCTCCCACCTTCCCTCTCTACAGAAGTGTTGTGGAATATCTGCCTAGGCAGGAATTGCCCTCACAGAGATTTAAAAACGGCAACAATAACAATAAGAGGCTTGAGGTGTTGCAGCCACTTGTTCAAGGTGATTCAAACCACTTTAGACTTTCTCCCGCGACACCCAAATGCGTCATTCTGAGGAGGTGGAGGAGGAGGAAGAGGAGGAGGAAGAGAGGGAGGAGGAAGAGGAGGAGGAGGAAGAGATGGAGGAGGAGGAGATAAAGGAGAAGACTCTTAGCAGCAGCATCACGAATAAAGATAATGTGATAATGGAATAATAATGATGATAATAATAATAATAATCTTTATTTCTACCAGTACATGATTCAACTTTTACAGACCATAGCTGACACCAATGACACACTACTATATAGAAAATCCCTGGTTATGCAAAGCATTTCCCTCAAATTAGGTCAGTTTTGTCCCAGGATGCCACCCACACCACTCCACTAACACCCAGGTACCTGTTTTACTACTAGGTGAACAGTGACAGCAGGTGTAAGGTGACTACACCCAGGTACCTACTTACAGCTAGGTGAACAGTGACAGCAGGTATCTTAAGGAAAGACGTCCTAATGTCTCAACCCGTACCGGGGATCGAACCACGGACCACAGTGTGTGAGCTGAGTGCGCTACCAACCCAGCCACTGGACTAATTGGTTGATGAGTTAATTAAGTTTACGGTGCTAGTGACAGGAGTCATGTCAACACTACATGTCACCTTCACCTCTAATCAAGAATACATTAATCCCGAGAATACCGATTTAAGTAATCTCTCGGTATATATACAGGCTGAGAGAAATATACCCCATATATACTTGGTATATACATGGAAGAAATGTTGGCTGACAGCCTGAAGTATATACGTAGAAGAGTGGTTGATAGCCTGAGGTATATACATGGAAGAAGAGTGGTTGACAGCCTGAGGTATATACATGGAAGAAATGTTGGCTGACAGCCTTAAGTATATACGTAGAAGAGTGGTTGATAGCCTGAGGTATATACATGGAAGAAGAGTGGTTGACAGCCTGAGGTATATACATGGAAGAAATGTTGGCTGACAGCCTGACGTATATACATGGAAGAGTTGGCTGACAGCCTGAGGTATATACATGGAAGAAGAGTGGTTGACAGCCTGAGGTATATACATGGAAGAGTTGGCTGACAGCCTGACGTATATACATGGAAGAGTTGGCTGACAGCCTGAGGTATATACATGGAAGAAGAGTGGTTGACAGCCTGAGGTATATACATGGAAGAAGAGTGGTTGATAGCCTGAGGTATATACATGGAAGAAGTGTTGGCTGACAGCCTGAGATATATACGTGCAAGAAGTGTTAGCTGACAGCCTGAGGTATATACGTGCAAGATGTGTTGGCTGACAGCCTGAGGTATATACGTGCAAGAAGTGTTGGCTGACAGCCTGAGGTATATACGTGCAAGAAGTGTTGGCTGACAGCCTGAGGTATATACGAACACCACTGAGGACAATGCTGTCAGTTGGCTACGTTTACTGGTAGCTTTATTTAGAGTAATTTTTCTATCTGCAATTGTCAAACCATTTCTCTCTCTCTCTCTCTCTCTCTCTCTCTCTCTCTCTCTCTCTCTCTCTTTTCTCGCTCCCCTCTCCTCTCTCTCTCTCCTCTCTCTCTCTCTCTCTCTCTCTCACACACACACTGTCAAGTTAAATCTCACTAAATGTCTAGCAGTGAACACAGACTTGAAGTTAGAACACAAACATTGAAGAACCTCAAAGCTTATAACACACTGTAACACTGTAGACTTATAACTAACACTGTAGACCTATAACTAACACTGTAGACTTATAACTAACACTGTAGACTTATAACTAACACTGTAGACTTATAACTAACACTGTATCACTGTAGACTTATAACTAACACTGTATCACTAGACTTATAACTAACACTGTAACACTGTAGACTTATAACTAACACTGTATCACTGTAGACTTATAACTAACACTGTATCACTGTAGACTTATAACTAACACTGTAACACTGTAGACTTATAACTAACACTGTAACACTGTAGACTTATAACTAACACTGTAACACTGTAGACTTATAACTAACACTGTAACACTGTAGACTTATAACTAACACTGTAACACTGTAGACTTATAACTAACACTGTATCACTGTAGACTTATAACTAACACTGTAACACTGTAGACTTATAACTAACACTGTAACACTGTAGACTTATAACTAACACTGTAACACTGTAGACTTATAACTAACACTGTAGACTTATAACTAACACTGTAACACTGTAGACTTATAACTAACACTGTAACACTGTAGACTTATAACTAACACTGTAACACTGTAGACTTATAACTAACACTGTATCACTGTAGACTTATAACTAACACTGTAACACTGTAGACTTATAACTAACACTGTAACACTGTAGACTTATAACTAACACTGTAACACTGTAGACTTATAACTAACACTGTAACACTGTAGACTTATAACTAACACTGTAACACTGTAGACTTATAACTAACACTGTAACACTGTAGACTTATAACTAACACTGTAACACTGTAGACTTATAACTAACACTGTAACACTGTAGACTTATAACTAACACTGTAACACTGTAGACTTATAACTAACACTGTACACTGTAGCTTATAACTAACACTGTACATGTAGACTCATAACTAACACTAAGTAACTACTGTAGACATAAAAACACTTATCACTGGACTTATGTAACTAACATGTAGATAAGTGTACTAACATGTAGTACAACGAACTTTGACTAGTCACTGGACTCTTGTCTAGACATGAGAGTACATACAGTGTCTAGACATGAGAGTACATACAGTTTGTCTAGACATGAGAGTACATACAGTGTCTAGACATGAGAGTACATACAGTTTGTCTAGACATGAGAGTACATACAGTTTGTCTAGACATGAGAGTACATACAGTTTGTCTAGACATGAGAGTACATACAGTTTGTCTAGACATGAGAGTACATACAGTTTGTCTAGACATGAGAGTACATACAGTTTGTCTAGACATGAGAGTACATACAGTGTGCGTAGACATGAGAGATACATACAGTGTCTAGACATGAGAGTACATACAGTTTGTCTAGACATGAGAGTACATACAGTGTCTAGACATGAGAGTACATACAGTGTCTAGACATGAGAGTACATACAGTTTGTCTAGACATGAGAGTACATACAGTTTGTCTAGACATGAGAGTACATACAGTTTGTCTAGACATGAGAGTACATACAGTTTGTCTAGACATGAGAGTACATACAGTGTCTAGACATGAGAGTACATACAGTGTCTAGACATGAGAGTACATACAGTTGTCTAGACTGAGTACATACAGTGTCTAGACATGAGAGTACACAGTTTGTCTAGACATGATACATACAGTGTCTAGACATGAGAGTACATACAGTTGTCTAGACTGAGATACATACAGTGTCTAGACATGAGAGTATACAGTGTCTAGACATGAGAGTACATACAGTTTGTCAACTGAGAGTACATACAGTGTCTAGACATGAGATAATACAGTTTGTCTAGACATGAGAGTACATACAGTGTCTAGACATGAGAGTACATACAGTTTGTCTAGACATGAGAGTACATACAGTGTCTAGACATGAGAGTACATACAGTTTGTCTAGACATGAGAGTACATACAGTTTGTCTAGACATGAGAGTACATACAGTTTGTCTAGACATGAGAGTACATACAGTGTCTAGACATGAGAGTACATACAGTTTGTCTAGACATGAGAGTACATACAGTTTGTCTAGACATGAGAGTACATACAGTTTGTCTAGACATGAGAGTACATACAGTTTGTCTAGACATGAGAGTACATACAGTTTGTCTAGACATGAGAGTACATACAGTTTGTCTAGACATGAGAGTACATACAGTGTCTAGACATGAGAGTACATACAGTGTCTAGACATGAGAGTACATCCAGTTTGTATAGACATGAGAGTACATACAGTTTGTCTAGACATGAGAGTACATCAGTTTGTCTAGACATGAGAGTAATACAGTTTGTCTAGACATGAGGTACATACAGTTTGTCTAGACATGAGAGTACATACAGTTTGTCTAGACATGAGAGTACATACAGTGTCTAGACATGAGAGTACATACAGTTTGTCTAGACATGAGAGTACATACAGTTGTCTAGACATGAGATACATAATTTGTCTAGACATGAGAGTACATACAGTGTCTAGACATGAGAGTACATACAGTTTGTTAGACATGAGAGTACATACAGTGTCTAGACATGAGAGTACATACAGTTTGTCTAGACATGAGAGTACATACAGTGTCTAGACATGAAGTACATACAGTGTCTAGACATGAGAGTACATACATTTGTCTAGACATGAGAGTACATACAGTTTGTCTAGACATGAGAACATGTAACATAATACAGTTTGTCTAGACATGAGAGTACATACAGTTGTCTAGACATGAGTACATACAGTTTGTCTAGACATGAGAGTACATCAGTTTGTCTAGACATGAGAGTCATACAGTTTGTCTAGACATGAGAGTACATACAGTGTCTAGACATGAGTACATACAGTTTGTTAGACATGAGAGTACATACAGTTTGTTAGACATGAGTACATACAGTTTGTCTAGACATAGGTACATACAGTTTGTCTAGACATGAGAGTACATACAGTTGTCTAGACATGAGAGTACATACAGTTTGTCTAGACATGGAGTACATACATTTGTCTAGACATAGATAATACAGTTTGTCTAGACATGAGAGTACATACAGTTCTAGACATGAGAGTACATACAGTTTGTCTAGACATGAGAGTACATACAGTGTCTAGACATGAGAGTACATACAGTTTTCTAGACATGAGAGTACATACAGTTTGTCTAGACATGAGAGTACATACAGTTTGTCTAGACATGAGTAATACAGTTTGTCTAGACATGAGAGTACATACAGTTTGTCTAGACATGAGAGTACATACAGTTTGTCTAGACATGAGATACATAACAGTGTCTAGACATGAGAGTACATACAGTGTCTAGACATGAGAGTACATACAGTTTGTCTAGACATGAGAGTACATACAGTTTGTCTAGACATGAGAGTACATACAGTTTGTCTAGACATGAGAGTACATACAGTTTGTCTAGACATGAGAGTACATACAGTTTGTCTAGACATGAGAGTACATACAGTTTGTCTAGACATGAGAGTACATACAGTTTGTCTAGACATGAGAGTACATACAGTTTGTCTAGACATGAGAGTACATACAGTTTGTCTAGACATGAGAGTACATACAGTTTGTCTAGACATGAGAGTACATACAGTTTGTCTAGACATGAGAGTACATACAGTTTGTCTAGACATGAGAGTACATACAGTTTGTCTAGACATGAGAGTACATACAGTGTCTAGACATGAGAGTACATACAGTGTCTAGACATGAGAGTACATACAGTGTCTAGACATGAGAGTACATACAGTTTGTCTAGACATGAGAGTACATACAGTTTGTCTAGACATGAGAGTACATACAGTTTGTTTAGACATAGAGTAATTACTGTTAGACATGAGTACATACAGTTTGTCTAGACATGAGTAGTACAGTTTATTAGCTGAGTAGTACTCAGTACAAGTTGTTACTAGTATTATAATTACTTTAGAGTTACTCAGTCAAGAGATTACTAGTATTATAATACTTTAGCAGTTACTCCAGTCAAGAGATTACTAGTATTATAATTACTTTAGCAGTTACTCAGTCAAAGTTACTAGTATTATAATTACTTTAGCAGTTACTCAGTCAAGAGATACTAGTATTATAATTACTTTAGCAGTTACTCCAGTCAAGAGATTACTAGTATATAATTACTTTAGCAGTTACTCCAGTCAAGAGATTACTAGTATAATAATTACTTTAGCAGTTACTCCAGTCAAGAGATTACTAGTATAATAATTACTTTAGCAGTTACTCAGTCAAGAGATTACTAGTATAATAATTAGCTTTAGCAGTTACTCAGTCAAGAATTACTAGTATTATAATTACTTTAGCAGATTACTCAGTCAACAGATTACTAGTATATAATTACTTTAGTAGTTACTCCAGTCAAGAGATTACTAGTATTATAATTACTTTAGTAGTTACTCCAGTCAAGAGATTACTAGTATTATAATTACTTTAGTAGTTACTCCAGTCAAGAGATTACTAGTATTATAATTACTTTAGTAGTTACTCCAGTCAAGAGATTACTAGTATTATAATTACTTTAGCAGTTACTCCAGTCAAGAGATTACTAGTATTATAATTACTTTAGCAGTTACTCCAGTCAAGAGATTACTAGTATTATAATTACTTTAGTAGTTACTCCAGTCAAGAGATTACTAGTATTATAATTACTTTAGCAGTTACTCCAGTCAAGAGATTACTAGTATTATAATTACTTTAGCAGTTACTCCAGTCAAGAGATTACTAGTATTATAATTACTTAATATCATCGCTAATTGAGCTTGCATATGGAGCGTAAAATACCAACGCTCTAGGAAACTACTGTCTCCCCCCCCTGTAAAGGCTTGGACCTCCTCCTCCTCTTCTCTGCAACATTGCAAGCTCCTGACGTGTTGATTGCAGCACGAAAGGCCTAGAGCTATCATTCAACTCCCCCTGTGGTTGTTTTGCGTCTTGTATTGCTTGTTCGCGATATTTACATAAAATATATATATGTGTATTCACCTAATTGTGGTTGCAGGGGTCGAGACTCAGCTCCTGGCCCCGTCTCTTCACTGATCGCTACTGGGTCCTCTCTCTCCCTGCTCCATGAGCTTTATCATACCTAGTCTTCAAGCTATGTATGGTTCCTGCCTCCACTACATCACTTGCTAGACTATTCCACTTCCTGACAACTCTTTGGCTGAAGAAATACTTCCTAACATTCCTTTGACTCATCTAAGTCTTCAACTTCCAATTGTGACCCCTTGTTTCTGTGTCCCCTCTCTGGAACATCCTGTCTCTATCTACCTTGTCTATTCCACGCAGTATTTTGCATGTCGTTATCATGTCTCCCCTAACTCTCCTGTCCTCCAGTGTTGTCAGGCCGATTTCGCTTAACCTTTCTTCGTAGGACATTGTGTATGTGTGTGTGTGTGTTTTGGCATGTTACCTTATACCTGTCACTACCATTACCATATTTTGTAGCATATAAGGCGCTCTTTTTTTCCCTCAAAACAATCTTGGAAAATCATCGTGCGTATAATATGCTCAAGGTCAGGGTAAAGGGTAGGCTTTGGGTTACGCTTTAGCAGTTGTTTACCAACTGCTAACATCTACCAAAAGCTTGACTCATCTGTGATTACTGATTCAGTGTTGACACTGAGTGCGCCCGACTAGCATAATAACTAACACCTTACTCGATAAAGCCTGAATAACTACGCAAGCAGCAAAGGGAATAGAATTAATGCACAATTCTTATGAACTCCGTCACTCACTGACGTATTCCTACATGATAAGGTTGCTAAACTGAAGAAGGTAAAATACTTTCAAAGTATAACCTTGGTGTGTCTGTGTCGAGAATCATAAATGTGTCAGGAGAGAGAGTTCAAACTCATTTGAAAGTTATGGGAATGTAGTTAGAAGCCCGAGTAGATCTATAACTCTCTATAATAACATGGAGGTCAGTGTTTGTCTTTGGTTGAAGAACGTCACATGCTTTCAGGGGAAGGGAAGCACTTAGGTAAGGTTTGTCAGGACACAGCACAAGTGTTTCCTGACGCTGGTCTTCAGGTTAGGTTAGGTAAGGTTTGTCAGGGCACAGCACAAGTGTTTCCTGACGCTGGTCTTCAGGTTAGGTTAGGTAAGGTTTGTCAGGGCACAGCACAAGTGTTTCCTGACGCTGGTCTTCAGGTTAGGTTAGGTAAGGTTTGTCAGGACACAGCACAAGTGTTTCCTGACGCTGGTCTTCAGGTTAGGTTAGGTAAGGTTTGTCAGGAAACAGGACAAGTGTTTCCTGACGCTGGTCTTCAGGTTAGGTTAGGTAAGGTTTGTCAGGACACAGCACAAGTGTTTCCTGACGCTGGTCTTCAGGTTAGGTTAGGTAAGGTTTGTCAGGACACAGAACAAGTGTTTCCTGACGCTGGTCTTAGTCACATAATGACCCACAGTTGGAGCTTTTGGTCATCTGACCGAGACATTCCACTGGCTTACCACTTTAAAAATTATGGTTATGAATATATCCATTTTTTCGTATCAGTCTTGATCGTTTTAATTCATTAATCCCGTTTTATTAAAGACTAATTGTGAAAAAAAGATATCTAAACTACGACTAATGTAGATTATTATTAGTAGTAGTATTAGTATTATTTCCATAAATTTTTCTCTTTAAATAGTTTATATTATTATTATTATTATTGTACCTTAACAATAATAATAATAATAATAATTTATTATTATTATTATAACTTGTGTTAGATGGTCCAGTATAACAAGGTTTACTATATAGTGACCACTATGTATTATCTCTTACATTTCCAGGAGTAAATCATCCGTACTTTACTACCGCCATTAAAGTTATATATTACTGGTGTTTTTCAGTTATAATGCACATTGTTCATCAAACTTTATTATGACTTTATTTATTACGCTTTGCCTTGCAAGGTTAACACAAGACCTTAATATTCTGTGATTTATTTTTCTCAGAAAGAATTGTAGTCCTGCTAAAATTCTCACTCAGATACACTATACTGTATATATACATGTATATATATATATATATATATATATATATATATATATATATATATATATATATATATATATATATATATATATATATACGTATATATATATATATATATATATATATATATATATATATATATATATATATATATATATATATGTCTGCCGATTAGGTAAAACTGGTCAATTAGCAAGAACTCATTTAAAATTAAGTCCTTTCTAAAATTTTCTCTTATACGTTTAAAGATATATTTTTTTCATTTATGTTAATGTAAAAAATTATAATTTTGTACCAAGAGAAACTTTGAAAACCTACCTAACCTTATTAAAACAAGCGAAATTTAATTTAGCCTAACCCAACTAAATATATTTTAGATATGTTAACATTAATTTAATAATTAACAAACACAATGAAATATATTTTTTTCGTTATGTTCAGAATGATTTTGGCGAAATTATTGCATACACAAATTTTCACTTGTCTTATATGGCAAGGTGAGCGTTGCTATTTAAGCCAAAATCGCAAGTTTTACCTAATCGGCACGACATATATATATATATATATATATATATATATATATATATATACGTATATATAATTTATTTTCGTGGGACACATATATTTCAAATGAGTGTTTGTATGTAGATTTGAGCCAGAAAATAGCACATGCCATTTTCTAAAAGCCATTAAATCCCACTTCATTAAAACAGATTATCACTACTTTCAAATTCACTTTGACGTAGCCTCGCAGATCACCAGAAAACCATAAACAAAACACAAGAATTTGAGGTTCTGAAGGTTGGTGGTAACGAGGGAAACGACTTCAAACGCCGCCAGATGATTGTAGATTGTTGCTACAACCTTGAAGTACATTCCGTAACCTCTTAAGCAAGGTGCAAGTCTTCCAGAGTGAACTAGATCAGCCCTTATAAGAGAGTGCATCACAGCCCTATTGTAATGGCTTTCTGGGCATGTGGGACGCAAGCAGCAACAGTGTGGTGATCCAGAGGGGTAACGCCCACTGCATCGTTGGTAAAAATGAAATTTTCATCTATATATTGCAAGTGTGTGTGTTTATTCACCTATATGTGGTTGCAGGGGTTGATTCACAGCTCCTGGTCCCGCCTCTTCGCTAGTCGCTACTAGGTCCTCTCTCTCCCTGCTCCATGAGCTTTATCATACCTCGTCTTAAAGCTATGTATGGATCCTGCCTCCACTATCTCACTTGTCAGACTATTCCACTTCCTGACAACTCTGTGACTGAAGAAATACTTCCTAACATCCCTTTGACTCATAGGAGTCTTCAACTTCCAATTGTGACCCCTTGTTTCTGTGTCCCCTCTCTGGAACATTGTGTGTGTGTGTGTGTGTGTGTGTGTGTGTGTGTGTGTGTGTGTGTGTGTGTGTGTGTGTGTGTGTGTAAAGTTTTGACAAATACTGCGCCAGTAAGTAAATTCCTCTCAAAACTGTGGTCGTATAAGAAAAATATTCAGTAGTGAGTAGAGAAAATAATGCTATTTTTCCTTGAAGACATTATTACCTTCTCTGAGGCTATGGTCACCCATGACCTGCACACCTCAATACTACAAGATATATATATATATATATATATATATATATATATATATATATATATATATATATATATATATATATATATATATATATTTATTTATATGTTGTAGTAATTGTTGTAGATGTATTTTATTTTACAGAAGTACCTGAAACAGTTATCTGTAGCTGTAATATTTGTAGTGGTGGTGGTGGTAGCGGGAGAAATAGCAGTAATAATATTATAAGTATTATAATGCTTATGGTGGAGTGGTAAGCCAGCGGAAGGTCTCGATCAGATGACCAAAAGCTCCAGCTGTGGGTCATTATATGACTAAGACCAGCGTCAGGAAACACTTGTCCTGTTTCTTGACAACCCTTACCTAACCTAACCTGAAGACCAGCGTCAGGAAACACTTGTTCTGTTTCCTGACAAACCTTACCTAACCTAACCTGAAGACCAGCGTCAGGAAACACTTGTCCTGTTTCCTGACAAACCTTACCTAACCTAACCTGAAGACCAGCGTCAGGAAACACTTGTCCTGTTTCCTGACAAACCTTACCTAACCTAACCTGAAGACTAGCGTCAGGAAACACTTGTGCTGTGTCCTGACAAACCTTACCTAACCTAACCTGAAGATCAGCGTCAGGAAACACTTGTCCTGTTTCCTGACAAACCTTACCTAACCTAACCTGAAGACCAGTGTCAGGAAACACTTGTCCTGTGTCCTGACAAACGTTACCTAACCTAACCTGAAGACCAGTGTCAGGAAACACTTGTCCTGTGTCCTGACAAACCTTACCTAACCTGGAGAAACAGTTCTTGTCTTAATAGTGATATTAAAAGTTGCATTACCATATTAACTACATAAATAATATCAGTCAACAGACCACAAAAAATAAATCCCCGCTGCAGGTGGTGTATCAGTAATATTATTATCACAACGTAGAGAGAGAGGCGTATAGAAGAAAAGGAAGATGATGGTCAAAAAAAATGTGATAAGTGTGAAGAGAAACACAACTGTAAATAATAGGTATTGACCAGCCCAGGGCGGTCTAGCATAGTACTTTACTCAGCATGGGTGTTCCTGGAGCCTTCACTCACCATCCTGGAGCCTTCATCTCTCTTTGTCCACAGACAACCTTGTTTACGGTACACGGATTAGCATGTATGCATATATATATATATATATATATATATATATATATATATATATATATATATATATATATACATGTAATATATATATATATATATATATATATATATATATATATATATGTCGTGCCGATTAGGTAAAACTGGTCAATTAGCAAGAACTCATCTAAAATTAAGTCCTTTCTAAAAATTTCTCTTATACGTTTAAAGATATATTTTTTTCAATTATGGTAATGTAAGAATTTATAATTTTGTACCAAGAGAAACTTTGAAAACCTACCTAACCTTATTACAACAAGCGCAATTTAATTTAGCCTAACCCAACTAAATATATTTTAGATACGTTAACATTAATTTAATAATAAACAAACACAATGAAATATATTTTTTTCGTTATGTTCAGAATGATTTTGGCGAAATTATTGCATACACAAATTTTCACTTGTCTTATATGGCAAGGTGAGCGTTGCTATTTAAGCCAAAATCGCAAGTTTTACCTAATCGGCACGACATATATATATATATATATATACACACGTAGTAGTCGCGAACAAGCGATACGAGATGCAAAACAACCACGGGGGAGTTGAAAGATAGGTCAAGGCCTTTCATGTTGCAAATCAACACATCTTCAGGAGCTTGTAATGTTGCAGAAATGAGTAGGAAGTCCAGGTAGAGTCGTTCCCTTGGACGGCTCTACCTAGATCAAGGACGCAGCGTCGCAATTTACATGAAAAAAAACGAATCGAAAGTTTGAAGAATGTTGTTTGTTAACTCCGGGTTCCGTAGGCGATAATTTCTAATTATTTTCTCCCGTGTTTTTGAAAGTTGAAGTAATTTTACATCTGTCCACGGAGAAATATCTTCAGCATTTGATGTCATCAGTCAGAGTCGAGCCAAAACCAGTAATAACGGCAAGGAAAGAATTTTATAATAATCCACAGTCCTCTGTGTCATAGTCCGGATATTAAGAGTAAAAAAAATGTGAATCTTCATTTACCAGGTAAAAAAAAAAAAAGGTTAAACACAAAAAAAACTTTTACATAAACGTATTACAAAACCCATCGCAAAAAAGGTATAAAATCACACTAAGATAAAAAAAGGGAATGAAAGAAAATGGATTAGATGCAGAGAGAAAAAACTTGCATTAGTGTGACCTAGTTTTCTAGAGTTACCCTTCTAACCATCAACTTTCTCTTGCCATCACAAAAAAGCTGCTTATTTTGTCTTTTCTTATAGATCTATATTTAATTTTATTTTATCATATTATTATGTATATAAATGATCATAAAATGAATATACATTACACTTATTTACCTTAATATATAATTTACGTTTATATATCTTCTGCTAGCTATCTGATATATTTTTTTCCTTCTTCACTTCGATATACTATATATATATATGTATATATATATATATATATATATATATATAACTAATTTTCGTAAGTATTAGAGCATTTCTGACTAGTGTTTAAGAGGTGACAAGTAGTGTTAATGACCCTGGTGTAGTAGGCTTGAAGCCCCAGTAACCAAGTGGGTTATACAACAAGAGGGGAATGAGAGATAATCAGCTTTGATCTGAGGAAAGGGAGGGTAGGTCCAATCCCATGGATCAAGAGCTTATTCACCTCCCATGAAGTCTCATTGCCTATACACGGTAAATATTCCTCACTATATCTCAGATAATCTTCCCAGAATACATGTTCCTCATTATGAGATATTTCTCATTGAGAAAATGCTGGAGATAGTGGGGAATATTTCTCGCAATATATATTAAAATATTACCTAAACTATATACCTTTGATGAGTTGCGAGAGTTTTTTCTACTCTTGGAGCCCGGCCATAGGCCAGACTCGTTTGGTGCTAGCCTGGTCAACCAGGTTGTTGCTGCTGGTGGCCCACTGCAACACATATCCATCACAGCCTGGTTGATCTGGCACCTGTTGAATATGCTTGTCCAGTTTCCTCTTGGAGACTTCTACACTTGTTCCAGCAGTGTCTCTGATATCTTTTGGTAAGATGTTGAATAATCTGGAGCCACGGATGTTGATACAGTGTTCCCTTATTGTGCTCACTGCACCCTTGCTCCTCACTGGGTTTATTTTGCATTTCCTCCCATATATCTCGCTCCATTATGTTGTTATGGCAGTGTGTAGGTTTGGGACCAGGCACTCGAGTACTTTCCAGGTATATATTATCTAATATTGCCTCTCCCACCTTGAAACGTTACTTGGAGGGCAAACTCAATGGAACGCAGTGCAGTGTGTTTTGCGCACTTAAATGAAATAAGAGTATTAGACACTGGAAGCTGCCATGGATGGTGGGAATGATGGTTATTATTGTATGGAAGTGTTTTGTATAGTTGTAGTTGATATGTCTGATGCCTAGCATGGGCCAGTAGGCCTCCAGCAGTGCTCCCTATTTCTTATGTTTGAGTTGCAGTGCTGCTGCTGATGCTCGTGTCTCTCTCTCTCTCTCTCTCTCTCTCTCTCTCTCTCTCTCTCTCTCTCTCTCTCTCTCTCTCACACACACACACACACACACACACACACACACACACCTGACGTCTAACAAATGAAAGAAAGTTGGACAGATCTTGTGAGAAATAGAGACGTCACCACCACTTGTAGCTTTCTCACACGAGTGAGAAAGTGAGAGAGAGAGTGAGTGAGAAAGTGAGAGAGAGAGTGAGAGAGAGAGAGGTGCCTGTGATTCTTCACAACCCAGTCTCAACATCTCTGAGGATCGTGACTTTCATAAAGCTCTACAGTGAAACAGAGGACTACACTCACAGTGATCGTGACTTTCATAAAGCTCTACAGTGAAACACAGGACTACACTCACAGTGATCGTGGCTTTCATAAAGCTCTACAGTGAAACACAGGACTACACTCACAGTGATCGTGACTTTCATAAAGCTCTACAGTGAAACACAGGACTACACTCACAGTGATCGTGACTTTCATAAAGCTCTACAGTGAAACAGAGGACTACACTCAGAGAAGAGACTGAAGGAACTGTATTTGATGACCTGGGTGGAGAGGACTAGAGGAAACATGATCACGACATACAAAATCTTAACGGGAATAGAAAGGGCAGAGCTGGGACAAGCTATTAGAACAAAGGTCCAAGGATCAAGGTGACATAGCTAGAAGCTGAAGACACAGATGAGAGGCAGGGCCAGGAGCTATGACTCAACCACACACGCACACACACCGCTGGAAAACGAATAACCTGGGGAGACACGATCACAACATACTGAGAGAAATCTACATAATAGAGAAGGAAGAGATAATAAAGAACTTAATAAAGTAGATGGAAGTGAGAGTACCGGAAGTGAGGGAGTGGACTGCTGTTAGCGGTGGAGGTTAACTGAGAAGTCACGTATGTACACACATACATAACTTATATACACACACCTGGCAGCGGCGTCAACACCGTAAGAAGCCACCGTCACACACCTGGCAGCGGCGTCAATAAAGCCAGTCATACAGCACCGTCAAAAAGACCGACACCTGGCAGCAGCGTCAACACAGTAAGAAGCCACCGACACACACCTGGCTGCAGCGTCAACACAGTAAGAAGCCACCGACACACACCTGGCAGCGGCGTCAACACAGTAAGAAGCCACCGTCACACACCTGGCTGCGGCGTCAACACAGTAAGAAGCCACCGTCACACACCTGGCAGCGGCGTCAACACAGTAAGAAGCCACCGTCACACACCTGGCGCGGCGTCAACACTGTAAGAAGCCACCGTCATACACCTGGCTGCGGCGTCAACACTGTAAGAAGCCACCGTCAACACCTGGCGCGGCGTCAACACAGTAAGAAGCCACCGTCAACACCTGGCGCGGCGTCAACACGGTAAGAAGCCACCGCACACACCTGGCAGCGGCGTCAACACGGTAAGAAGCCACCGCACACACCTGGCTGCGGCGTCAACACAGTAAGAAGCCACCGTCATACACCTGGCTGCGGCGTCAACACAGTAAGAAGCCACCGTCATACACCTGGCGCGGCGTCAACACGGTAAGAAGCCACCGTCATACACCTGGCAGCGGCGTCAACACGGTAAGAAGCCACCGTCATACACCTGGCAGCGGCGTCAACACGGTAAGAAGCCACCGTCAACACCTGGCAGCGGCGTCAACACGGTAAGAAGCCACCGTCAACACCTGGCAG
This sequence comes from Cherax destructor, assembly GCA_009830355.1. Classification (NCBI taxonomy): domain Eukaryota; kingdom Metazoa; phylum Arthropoda; class Malacostraca; order Decapoda; family Parastacidae; genus Cherax; species Cherax destructor. The sequence continues at coordinate 21,035 of WNWK01008448.1, read as the reverse complement.
CGGCGTCAACACAGTAAGAAGCCACCGTCAACACCTGGCAGCGGCGTCAACACAGTAAGAAGCCACCGTCAACACCTGGCGCGGCGTCAACACAGTAAGAAGCCACCGTCCATACACCTGGCTGCGGCGTCAACACAGTAAGAAGCCACCGTCATACACCTGGCAGCGGCGTCAACACAGTAAGAAGCCACCGTCATACACCTGGCAGCGGCGTCAAACAGTAAGAAGCCACCGTCATACACCTGGCGCGGCGTCAAACAGTAAGAAGCCACCGTCATACACCTGTCAGCGGCGTCAACACGGTAAGAAGCCACCGTCATACACCTGGCAGCAGCGTCAACACAGTAAGAAGCCACCGTCATACACCTGGCGCGGCGTCAACACAGTAAGAAGCCACCGTCATACACCTGGCTGCGGCGTCACACAGTAAGAAGCCACCGTCATACACCTGGCAGCGGCGTCAACACAGTAAGAAGCCACCGTCAACACCTGGCAGCGGCGTCAACACAGTAAGAACCACCGTCACACACCTGGCAGCGGCGTCAACACAGTAAGAAGCCACCGTCACACACCTGGCGCGGCGTCAACACGTAAGAAGCCACCGTCAACACCTGGCTGCGGCGTCAACACTGTAAGAAGCCACCGTCATACACCTGCGCGGCGTCAACACAGTAAGAAGCCACCGTCACACACCTGGCAGCGGCGTCAAGACAGTAAGAAGCCACCGTCACACACCTGGCAGCGGCGTCAAGACAGTAAGAAGCCACCGTCACACACCTGGCTGCGGCGTCAACACTGTAAGAAGCCACCGTCATACACCTGGCAGCGGCGTCAACACAGTAAGAAGCCACCGTCACACACCTGGCTGCGGCGTCAACACAGTAAGAAGCCACCGTCATACACCTGGCAGCGGCGTCAACACAGTAAGAAGCCACCGTCATACACCTGGCAGCGGCGTCAACACAGTAAGAAGCCACCGTCACACACCTGGCAGCGGCGTCAACACAGTAAGAAGCCACCGTCATACACCTGGCTGCGGCGTCAACACAGTAAGAAGCCACCGTCATACACCTGGCTGCGGCGTCAACACAGTAAGAAGCCACCGTCATACACCTGGCAGCGGCGTCAACACAGTAAGAAGCCACCGTCACACACCTGGCAGCGGCGTCAACACAGTAAGAAGCCACCGTCACACACCTGGCAGCGGCGTCAACACAGTAAGAAGCCACCGTCACACACCTGGCAGCGGCGTCAACACAGTAAGAAGCCACCGTCACACACCTGGCTGCGGCGTCAACACTGTAAGAAGCCACCGTCACACACCTGTCTGCGGCGTCAACACAGTAAGAAGCCACCGTCACACACCTGGCAGCGGCGTCAACACAGTAAGAAGCCACCGTCACACACCTGGCAGCGGCGTCAACACAATAAGAAGCAACCGTCATACACCTGGCAGCGGCGTCAACACAGTAAGAAGCCACCGTCATACACCTGGCAGCGGCGTCAACACGATAAGAAGCCACCGTCATACACCTGGCTGCGGCGTCAACACAGAAGCCACGGTCACACACCTGGCAGCGGCGTCAACACAGTAAGAAGCCACCGTCACACACCTGGCAGCGGCGTCAACGACCACAAAATAATATAAACTTAACGTCTGGAAAACTTATTTAGCGGCAAAAATCGAGAAAAAAAACTGTGAAATGTTTATGCGAGATTAATTTTAATAGTTAAATTTAAGGACAGTGAATATAATAATATTTTCACGTTGTGTAAAAAATATATAATTTTAAAAGTTTTACGAAACAATTTTTTTTTTTTTTTTATTGTTGTTATTTTAATTATATATGATTTTTTATGATTATTATTATTATAGTTATTATTCTTAGTATTGCTATTATTACTATTGTTATTATAATAACTATATTACTGTTATCATTACTATTATTATTAATAATAATCATTATAATTATAATATAATTACTATTATTATTAATAATTATAATATGAATAATATAATAATAGTAATAATTTATTATTATAATAATAATAATTATTATTATTATTATTATTTTTATTATTATTATTATTATTATTATTATTATTTATTATTATTATTATTATTATTATCCAACAAGTTCACGTCAACTCTGGGGAGGAACAAGAGGCGTATAAATGCCTAACACATGATAACAGCAACAAGTGCCACCATTTTCACCCTAAAGACAATGTGACACAAAAGTCAATTTAGCTAAATTATTTCAGTGTTGTGGTTGACACGCTACTGTGTGGTTGCCAACTTTACTTAAGACTCTGTTGTACTGGTTTTTGGGTTGATTGTATGGTTTTATTTTGTTTTTGTGGGGTTTAGTGGTTTATTTGGGTTGGTGTGGGTGGTGGTAGTGGGTTGTGGGTTGGGTGGTGGTGTGTGTGGGTGGTGTGTGTGGGTGTAGGCGGTGTGTGGGCGTGTGGGTGTGACAAGGCAGGTCTTAAGTCACGGATCTGCAACTTGACTAACGCCCACACCCACTGTTGCTGCCACTACTGTTGCTGCCACCACTGTTGCTGCCACCACTGCTGCCACCACTACTACCACCACTACTGCCACCACTACTGCCACCACTACTGCCACCACTACTGCCACCACTACTGCCACCACTACTGCTACCACCACTACTGCCACCACTACTGCCACCACTACTGCTACCACTACTGCCACCACTACTGCCACCACTACTGCCACCACTACTGCTACCACCACTACTGCCACCACTACTGCTACCACTACTGCCACCACTACTGCCACCACTACTGCCACCACTACTGCTACCACTACTGCTACCACTACTGCTACCACTACTGCTACAACCACTACTGCCACCACTACTGCCACCACTACTGCCACCACTACTGCTACACCCACTGTTGCTACCACCACTACTGCCACCACTACTGCTACCACTACTGCTACCACTACTGTCACCACTACTGCTACCACTACTGCCACCACTACTGCCACCACTACTGCTACAACCACTACTGCTACAACCACTACTGCTGCTACCACTACTGCTGCTACCACTACTGCTGCTACCACTACTGCTGCTACCACTACTGCTGCTACCACTACTGCTACAACCACTACTGCTGCTACCACTACTGCTACCACTACTGCTACAACCACTACTGCTACAACCACTACTGCTACAACCACTACTGCTACAACCACTACTGCTACAACCACTACTGCTGCTACCACTACTGCTACAACCACTGCCTACAACCACTACTGCTACAACCACTACTGCTACAACCACTACTGCTGATACCACTACTGCTACAACCACTACTGCTACAACCACTACTGCTACAACCACTACTGCTACAACCACTACTGCTACAACCACTACTGCTACAACCACTACTGCTACAACCACTACTGCTACAACCACTACTGCTACAACCACTACTGCTGCTACCACTACTGCTACAACCACTGCTGCTACAACCACTACTGCTACAACCACTACTGCTACAACCACTACTGCTGCTACCACTACTGCTACAACCACTACTGCTACAACCACTACTGCTACAACCACTACTGCTACAACCACTACTGCTGCTACCACTACTGCTGCTACCACTACTGCTACAACCACTGCTGCTGCTACCACTACTGCTACAACCACTACTGCTGCTACCACTACTGCTGCTACCACTACTGCTACCACTACTGCTGCTACCACTACTGCAACCACTACTGCTACAACCACTGCTGCTACCACTACTGCTACAACCACTACTGCTTCTACCACTACTGCTACAACCACTGCTGCTGCTACCACTACTGCTGCTACCACTACTGCTACAACCACTACTGCTGCTACCACTACTGCTACCACTACTGCTGCTACCACTACTGCAACAACCACTACTGCTACAACCACTACTGCTGCTACCACTACTGCTACAACCACTACTGCTGCCACCACTACTGCAACAACCACTGCTGTTACCACCACTGCTACAACCACTACTGCTACCACTACTGCTACAACCACTACTGCGACAACCACTACTGCGACAACCACTACTGCTGCTACCACTACTGCAACAACCACTGCTGCTACCACTACTGCTGCTACCACTACTGCTGCTACCACTACTGCTACCACCACTCCTGCTACCACTACTGCTGCTACCACTACTGCTGCTACCACTACTGCTGCTACCACTACTGCTACCACCACTCCTGCTACCACTACTGCTACCACTACTGCAACAAAAACTGCTGCTACCACTACTGCTACCACTACTGCTGCTACCACTACTGCTACCACTACTGCAACAAAAACTGCTGCTACCACTACTGTTACAACCACTACTGCTACCACTATTGCTGCTACCACTACTGCAACAACCACTGCTGCCACCACTACTGCTGCTACCACTGCTGTTACCACTAATGCAACCACCACTGCTGCTACCACTACCACCATCACTACTGCCACTACCACCACCACTGCTATTACCACCACCACTATCACCACTGCTATTACCACCACCACTATCACCACTGCTACCACCACTACCGCCACCACTGCTACCACCACTACCGCTACCACACTACAGCATACAAGATACACATTTATAAACATTACTATTATACTAAACCCGTAGGGGTTTAGTATATGGCTGCAACAATTCACAACTAACCTACACTTTCGGGACAAAGCTAAGAATGACGTTTCGGTCTGTCCTAAACTAATATCAAGCCATGTTTCACCCAGTATAAGGAGAGGCCAGGAGGGTTCGATACGGCGCAAGCATCCACGAGGCCCTTTAATCCAACAACATAAACGAGGCCGCGTTCATTCATGTCTCTTAAGACTCCCATTGCCCATGAATGGACAGCCAAGTTTACTCCAAACTCTGTTTACATGTAGTCGAGTGTTTTGACAGGGTGTGTGTGTGTGTGTTTGTTTTGACAAGGTGTGTGAGTGTGTTTTGACAGGACTTACGAGTGTTTTGACAGGAAAGAGAGGGAGAATGCAATAGATTCTCCTGAATCTTGGCTTAGAGAAAGAGTCCAAAAACACGTTTAATTGGTACTACGTTTCCTTCCCCTGAGCGAAACGTTGTGGCTACGAAAGTTTATGCAGTTGGCTGGTTTGTAAGGTTTCAAGTCTATCTACTACACGAGGGTCATTAAGGCTGCATGCCACCTGTATACCACCTGTCAGGAATACGGATAAAAGTATGTATATATCCTTCAGTGTTTATACACAGAGATATACACCTCTCGATGTATATACCCTGAGGTATACACACCTCTTAGTGTATATACACAGATATATACACCTCAGTGTATATACACAGAGATATACACCTCAGCCTGTAAATTCAAGAAAGTTTAGAAATTAGGTAAATACAGCACTTCATTACGTACACGCAAAACACGGACACGAGGCAAGGACATGTCTCGACCCACACAAGCACAATTAGACGAGGAGACGGACAGTGCTAAGGGGCCACTGCCCACTGACAGTGCCAAGGGGACACTACCCACAGACATTGCCAAGGGGACACTGCCCACAGACAGTGCCAAGGGGACACTGCCCACAGACAGGGCCAAGGGGACACTGCCCACAGACAGTGCAAAGGGGACACTGTCCACAGACAGTGCCAAGGGGACACTGCCCACAGACAGTGCCAAGGGGACACTGCCCACAGACAGTGCCAAGGGGACACTGCCCACAGACAGTGCCAAGGGGACACTGCCCACAGACAGTGCCAAGGGGACACTGCCCACAGACAGTGCCAAGGGGACACTACCCACAGACAGTGCCAATGGGACACTGCCCACAGACAGTGCCAATGGGACACTTCCCACAGACAGTGCCAATGGGAGACTGCCCATAGACAGTGCCAAGGGGACACTACCCACAGACAGTGCCAATGGGAGACTGCCCACAGACAGTGCCAAGGGGACACTGCCCACAGACAGTGCCAAGGGGACACTGCCCACAGACAGTGCCAATGGGAGACTGCCCACAGACAGTGCCAAGGGGACACTGCCCACAGACAGTGCCAAGGGGACACTGCCCACAGACAGTGCCAAGGGACACTGCCCACAGACAGTGCCAAGGGACACTACCCACAGACAGTGCCAAGGGACACTACCCACAGACAGTGCCAAGGGGACACTACCCACAGACAGTGCCAAGGGGACACTGCCCACAGACAGTGCCAATGGGACACTGCCCACAGAGTGCCAATGTGACACTTTCCACAGACAGTGCCAATGGGACACTGCCCACAGAGTGCCAATAGGACACTTCCCACAGACAGTGCCAATGGGACACTTCCCACAGACAGTGCCAATAGGACACTGCCCACAGAGTGCCAATGGGACACTTCCCACAGACAGTGCCAAGGGGACACTGCCCACAGACAGGGCCAAGGGGACACTGCCCACAGACAGTGCCAAGGGGACACTGCCCACAGACAGTGCCAAGAGACACACACGTGTTCACTCACTAAACAACAATGAACGTTAAGACGTTAACTGAGCTAAGACGCACTTAACTCCTCCTCCTCTTCCTTCCCCTCCTCTTCTTTCTCCTCCTTATCTTCCTCTTATTCCTCTTCCTCTTCTTCCTCCTCGTCTCTCATTTTTATATTTCCCTTTATTTTCGTTCCGGCTGGTTTATCTTCGGATTTATTGCCATGGATTTCGGTGTCGTGGCCATTTATCTTCGGTTTATTCCTTTCCTATTCGTTTAACTGGTTTTTATTTTGGTTTTTAAACTAAAAACCCAAACAAACCCAAATTTCTAGGCATTTAAGCTTTATTTTTTGGACTTAAAAGACCCATGCACACACACACTAACACACACAACACACACACACACTCACACACACACACACACACACACACACACACCTCACACACACACACAGAGAGGGAGCAGAGATGTTGTGTGTGCCACTAACACAAATCTTCAACACATCCATTGAAACTGGGCAACTGCCTGAGGCGTGGAAGATGGCAAATGTAGTCCCAATTTTTAAGAAAGGAGACAGACACGAGGCATTAAACTACAGACCTGTGTCACTGACGTGTATAGTATGCAAAGTCATGGAGAAGATCATCAGGAGGAGAGTGGTGGAGCACCTAGAAAGACACAAGCTTATAAACGACAACCAGCATGGTTTCAGGGAAGGAAAATCTTGTGTCACAAACCTACTGGAGTTTTATGACAAGGTAACAGAAGTAAGACACGAGAGAGAGGGGTGGATAGACTGCATTTTTTTGGACTGCAAGAAGGCGTTCGACACAGTTCCTCACAAGAGATTAATGCAAAAGCTAGAGGATCAGGCACACGTAACAGGAAAAGCACTGCAATGGATCAGAGAATATCTGACAGGGAGGCAACAACGAGTCATGGTACGTGACGAGATGTCAGAGTGGGCACCTGTGACGAGTGGAGTTCCACAAGGGTCAGTTCTAGGACCTGTACTGTTTTTGGTATATGTGAATGACATAACGGAAGGGATAGACTCAGAAGTGTCCCTGTTTGCAGATGATGTGAAGTTAATGAGAAGAATCAAATCAGTCGAGGATCAGGCAGGACTACAAAGAGACCTGGACAGGCTGCAAGCCTGGTCCAGTAACTGGCTCCTTGAATTTAACCCTGCCAAATGTAAAGTCATGAATATCGGGGAAGGGCAAAGAAGACCGCAGACAGAGTATAGTCTAGGTGGCCAAAGACTGCAAACCTCACTCAAAGAAAAAGATCTTGGGGTGAGTATAATACCGAGCACATCTCCTGAGGCACACATCAATCAGATAACTGCTGCAGCATACGGGCGTCTGGCAAACCTAAGAATAGCGTTCCAATACCTCACCAAGGAATCATTCAAGACTCTGTATACCATATACGTCAGGCCCATACTGGAGTATGCAGCACCAGTTTGGAACCCACACCTGGTCAAGCACGTCAAGAAATTAGAGAAAGTGCAAAGGTTTGCAACAAGACTAGTCCCAGAGCTAAGGGATTGTCCTACGAAGAAAGGTTAAGGAAATCGGCCTGACGACACTAGAGGACAGGAGGGTTAGGGGAGACATGATAACGACATATAAAATACTGCGAGGAATAGATAAGGTGGACAGAGACAAGATGTTCCAGAGAGGGGACACAGAAACAAGGGGTCATAATTGGAAGTTGAAGACTCCTATGAGTCAAAGGGATGTTAGGAAGTATTTCTTCAGTCATAGAGTTGTCAGGAAGTGGAATAGCTTAGAAAGCGACATAGTGGAGGCAGGAACCATACATAGTTTTAAGACTAGGTTTGATAAAGCTCATGGAGCAGGGAGAGAGAGGACCTAGTAGCAATCAGTGAAGAGGCGGGGCCAGGAGCTATGACTCGACCCCTGCAACCACAAATAGGTGAGTACACACACGGATATACCCACATGACAAATAAATAAGTAAAACGATCGGCCAATACGCCGCAAGAATAGTAATGAAATAAATGAAAGTTATACGGACATGGACGCATGTGTACGTACGTACAAGATAGGGGCTGTGTGTGGGTGTGTGGGTGTGTGTGTGTGTGTGTGTGTGTGTGTGTGTGTGTGTGTGTGTGTGTGTGTGTGTGTGTGGTGTGTGTGGTGTGTGTGGGTGTGTGTGTGTGTGTGTGTGTGTGTGTGTGTGTGTGTGGTGTGTGTGTGTGTGGTGTGTGTGTGTGTGTGTGTGTGTGTGTGTGTGGTGTGTGTGTGTGTGTGTGTGGGTGTGTGTGTGGTGTGTGTGGTGTGGTGTGTGGGTGTGTGTGTGTGTGTGGTGTGAGTGTGTGGGTGTGGTGTGTGTGTGTGTGTGTGTGTGTGTGGTGTGGTGTGTGTGGGTGTGTGGTGTGAGTGGTGTGTGGGTGTGTGTGTGGGTGTGTGTGTGGGTGTGAGTGTGTGTGTGGGTGTGCTATGTGTGGTTGCAGGGTCGATAGCTCCTGGCCCCGGAGTGTGTATGTGTGTGTGTGTGTGTGTGAGAGAGAGAGAGTGTGTGTGTGTGTGTGTGTGTGTGACTAACCAACCGTCTGTGACCAACTGAGAGGCTGGGCCAGGAGCCGAGACTCGACCCCCCTCACCAACAAATAAGCAAGCAAACATAACACCCACCCCCCTAAAAACACCAAAACAAACAAGACAGTCTTTGTCTATGTGTTTTTGTGTGTGTGGGAGAAAACAGAGAATTCCGGCAGCATCATCAGAAGAGGCACCTTGCCACTAAGAGTGCCATAACTTCACCAGCAAGAACACTTGCATTGTGCACCACCTGACACCCACACACCTCTCATGCTTATTTTAAAGACCTCCTTTTTTCAACTTCAACCTTGGAGTATAACCTTGAGAACACGAAGCATCGATGTTTTCTAACGGGACCAGGAAGATAACAAGGCTGTTTTATGTTTGTTTTATTGAGAAGATTCTTGGAGGACGAGGAGGAGGTGCCTTTATTTAGGCACAGTTATCATACCTAGTGTAACTTACCCACCACAATAACTCAAAGTCTAACAAAGTGACTTATTATAAATACAGTTATCATACCTAGTGTAACTTACCCACCACAATAACTCAAAGTCTAACAGAGTGACTTATTATAAATACAGTTATCATACCTAGTGTAACTTACCCACCACAATAACTCAAAGTCTAACAAAGTGACTTATTTCCATTGTGGTCCTTGACTTATTTCCATTGTGGTTCTTGACTTATTTCCATTGTGGTTCTTGACTTATTTCCATTGTGGTTCTTGACTTATTTCCATTGTGGTCCTTGACTTATTTCCATTGTGGTCCTTGACTTATTTCCATTGTGGTCCTTGACTTATTTCCATTGTGGTCCTTGACTTATTTCTCATTGTGGTTCTTGACTTATTTCCATTGTGGTTCTTGACTTATTTCCATTGTGGTTCTTGACTTATTTCCATTGTGGTTCTTGACTTATTTCCATTGTGGTCCTTGACTTATTTCTCTTTGTGGTCCTTGACTTATTTTCATTGTGGTCCTTGACTTATTTCCATTGTGGTCCTTGACTTATTTCCATTGTGGTTCTTGACTTATTTCCATTGTGGTTCTTGACTTATTTCCATTGTGGTTCTTGACTTATTTCCATTGTGGTCCTTGACATATTTCCATTGTGGTTCTTGACTTATTTCCATTGTGGTCCTTGACATATTTCCATTGTGGTTCTTGACTTATTTCCATTGTGGTGACAATCTGCTGGTGGAGGGCTCTTGACTGAGGGAATTGGAGCTACCTTTCCCTTCCTTGGATTAACCCTGATTGTTTTCTATTACCAAGATCCTTTACAACCTCCGAGTATAGACTACATATATATATATATATATATATATATATATATATATATATATATATATATATATATATATATATATATATATATATATATATACGTATATATATATACCTTACCTAAAATACACTGAACTTACATAACATACAACATAAAACTCTCCTACGTTCCCTAATTTTCTTCTCATTTTTTTCAGTTAAAAGCGAAGGTGAATTAGGTTCCTGTGGTTCCTATGACTGCGGGTTCCTGTGACTGCGGGTTCCTGTGACTGCGGGTTCCTGTGACTGCGGGTTCCGGTGACTGCGGGTTCCGGTGACTGCGGGTTCCGGTGACTGCGGGTTCCTGTGACTGCGGGTTCCGGTGACGCGGTTCCGTGACTGCGGGTTCCTGTGACTGCGGGTTCCGGTGACTGCGGGTTCCGGTGACTGCGGGTTCCGGTGACTGCGGGTTCCGGTGACTGCGGGTTCCGGTGACTGCGGGTTCCGGTGACTGCGGGTTCCGGTGACTGCGGGTTCCGGTGACTGCGGGTTCCGGTGACTGCGGGTTCCGGTGACTGCGGGTTCCGGTGACTGCGGGTTCCGGTGACTGCGGGTTCCGGTGACGCGGGTTCGGTGACTGCGGTTCCGGTGACTGCGGGTTCCGGTGACTGCGGGTTCCGGTGACTGCGGGTTCCGGTGACTGCGGGTTTACTACTTTCATGTCATATTTAACGAAGAGGAACGACAGGTTGTGGCTACCAACTTTATAGTGTCATGGCCAGCTTGTTCATCCAACCCTCACTATTTTATCTACAATAAATTTGTCTTATTTTAACTAGTACTCTTAAAAGATCAGCGTTATTTTCCCCTCTATGATTATTATTATTATTATTATTATTATTATTATTATTATTATTATTATTATTGTTATTGTTATTATTATTATTATTATTATTATTATTATTAATATTATGCTATGTGACCGAGACCTTCCACTGGCTTACCTCTCCACCCCATAACAATAATCTCAGATGTGATAGCGCGTTAAACAGGACATTTAAAAATCAATGACACAGGCCACATTATGCTGGCCTGTGTCATGGCTGCATCTACTCTCAAGACACATTAATCCATAAACATTACACTGTCTTATTCACGTGTCGGTATATTTTACCAGAGATACGAGGGTATAAGAAAGGAGGAACACTGCAGCAGGCCTACTGGCCCACACTAGGCAGGCCTTTCTCAACCCCACCAAAAGTATTTGCCCATCCCATTGTCAATGGTACCCGAGGAATATTTATAATGGGGTCATAGAGAGAACGAGGAATGTGACACCCAGGTTTAATAGTGAGTTTATTCAGGTATACACAAATATAGTTACATGGATTATCATATGTGTACATAGCCTTGGATAACCCACAAAATTCAGACAAGTGACTTATTTCCATTGGGTGATAGCTCCAATTACGTGGTCCAAGAACCCCTTAACCATTATAAATATACTTTCCCTTGGAGGGTCAGGTGATTAGAATCACTGGAAACAAGATTCCTTCACTGGCTCTGACCTTGGCGGCCACCCACACTTTCACTTTACTCTAAACTATCAGCATACTCCAGTACGTCTCTAGTACGTCTCCAGTACGTCTCTAGTACGTCTCTAGTACGTCTCCAGTACGTCTCTAGTACGTCTCCCAGTACGTCTCTAGTACGTCTCCAGTACGTCTCTAGTACGTCTCCAGTACGTCTCTAGTACGTCTCTGATCATAACTTTGGTAAGTTATAGAACGCTATTTCTAGCACTTGTTAGGTTAGGTTAGGTAAGGTTTGTCAGGAAACAGAACAAGTGTTTCCTGACGCTGGTCTTCAGGTTAGGTTAGGTAAGGTTTGTCAGGAAACAGAACAAGTGTTTCCTGACGCTGGTCTTCAGGTTAGGTTGGTAGGTTTGTCAGGAAACAGAACAAGTGTTTCTGACGCTGTCTCAGGTTAGGTTAGGTAGGTTTGTCAGGCACAGCACAAGTGTTTCCTGACACTGGTCTTCAGGTTAGGTTAGGTAAGGTTTGTCAGGAAACAGAACAAGTGTTGCCTGACGCTGGTCTTCAGGTTAGGTTAGGTAAGGTTTGTCAGGACACAGCACAAGTGTTTCCTGACACTGGTCTTCAGGTTAGGTTAGGTAAGGTTTGTCAGGAAACAGAACAAGTGTTTCCTGACGCTGGTCTTCAGGTTAGGTTAGGTAAGGTTTGTCAGGAAACAGAACAAGTGTTTCCTGACGCTGGTCTTCAGGTTAGGTTAGGTAAGGTTTGTCAGGACACAGCACAAGTGTTTCCTGACGCTGGTCTTAGTCATATGATGACCCACAGCGGGAGTTTTTGGTCATCTGACCGAGACCTTCCACTGGCTTACCCCTCCACCACTTAATCATAGTTATTCCATCAGATAAATAACAGTATTTCTAGCTCTTGTTGTCTCAGATAAACTTGAAGCTATAAAAACAATTTTCTGTGAATTACTTTTCGATTTTTCTTTAATAGATGGATTATTTTCTTTAATAGATGGATTATTTTCTTTAATAGATGGATTATTTTCTTTAATAGACGGATTATTTTCTTTAATAGATGGATTATTTTCTTTAATAGACGGATTATTTTCTTTAATAGATGGATTATTTTCTTTAATAGACGGATTATTTTCTTTAATAGACGGATTATTTTCTTTAATAGACGGATTATTTACTAGTTGAAAAGTATATGATGGAGGTGAAGGAGGAGCGACATCTTGAAAGAGAAGAGTGTGCCCAGATATAGTTGCATCAGGAGTGTCAACATTCCATGTTGCACCCATGCAAGGTGTGGCACCCGTTTGTTGTGACACCCCTCCCCCCACGGTGCTGCACGGGTCGACTCACAACCCAGAGGAGGACCCGGATTCGATCCCCGGGTGAGTTTATTCAGGTACATGACACAAATTTAGAGTGTTGCGATCGTCTTATATATTAACACGAGTGTAAATTACCCAGTATCGCCCAATTCTCAAGTAATATGGGATTTCTATTGACTCGAGACGAATTAAGTCTCTCGTTCACCCATATATCAACCAGTAAATAACGCAGCGGCATATTACTTTATAGCCTAGAAATATCCCACATAGCATGTTAATTGAATGGAATTATAACCATAATTTTAAAGTGGTGGAGTGGTAAGCCAGTGGAAGGCCTTGGTCAGATGGCCAAAACCTCCAGCTGTGGGTCATTATATGACTAAGACCAGCGTCAGGAAACACTGGTCCTGTTTCCTGACAAACCTTACCTAACCTAACCTGAAGACCAGCGTCAGGAAACACTTGTCCTGTTTCCTGAAAAACCTTACCTAACCTAACCTGAAGACCAGCGTCAGGAAATACTGGTCCTGTGTCCTGACAAACCTTACCTAACCTAACCTGAAGACCAGCGTCAGGAAACACTTGTGCTGTGTCCTGACAAACCTTACCTAACCTAACCTGAAGACCAGCGTCAGGAAACACTTGTCCTGTGTCCTGACAAACCTTACCTAACCTAACCTGAAGACCAGCGTCAGGAAACACTTGTCCTGTGTCCTGACAAACCTTACCTAACCTAACCTGAAGACCAGCGTCAGGAAACACTTGTGATGTTTCCTGACAAACCTTACCTAACCTAACCTGAAGACCAGCGTCAGGAAACACTTGTGCTGTGTCCTGACAAACCTTACCTAACCTAACCTGAAGACCAGCGTCAGGAAACACTTGTGCTGTGTCCTGACAAACCTTACCTAACCTAACCTGAAGACCAGTGTCAGGAAACACTTGTACTGTTTCCTGACAAACCTTACCTAACCTAACCTGAAGACCAGTGTCAGGAAACACTTGTGCTGTTTCCTGACAAACCTTACCTAACCTAACCTGAAGACCAGCGTCAGGAAACACTTGTCCTGTGTCCTGACAAACCATACTTAACCTAACCTGAAGACCAGCGTCAGGAAACACTTGTGCTGTGTCCTGACAAACCTTACCTAACCTAACCTGAAGACCAGCGTCAGGAAACACTTGTCCTGTGTCCTGACAAACCTTACCTAACCAACCCTGAACACCAGTGTCAGGAAACACTTGTACTGTTTCCTGACAAACCTTACCTAACCTAACCTGAAGACCAGCGTCAGGAAACACTTGTCCTGTGTCCTGACAAACCTTACCTAACCAACCCTGAACACCAGTGTCAGGAAACACTTGTACTGTTTCCTGACAAACCTTACCTAACCTAACCTGAAGACCAGTGTCAGGAAACACTTGTGCTGTTTCCTGACAAACCTTACCTAACCTAACCTGAAGACCAGCGTCAGGAAACACTTGTGCTGTGTCCTGACAAACCTTACCTAACCTAACCTGAAGACCAGTGTCAGGAAACACTTGTGCTGTGTCCTGACAAACCTTACTTAACCTAACCTGAAGACCAGCGTCAGGAAACACTTGTGCTGTGTCCTGACAAACCTTACTTAACCTAACCTGAAGACCAGCGTCAGGAAACACTTGTGCTGTGTCCTGACAAACCTTACTTAACTATCTGTACATGAGATAATAGGGTTATCAAAGTTTATTGTTTGGGTATCACTGAAAATGGGTTGGACAGATATTTTTATTAGTGTGTTTGAGGAGGTGCCCAGTGATCCTCCTTGTACATGTTCTTACCAAGAGGAGAGACAAGGAAGAGGAAAAATGAGGCAAAGAGACAAGAGAAGGCAAGAACGAGGCAGCGGGTAGAGGTACACACACGATCGACCTCTAAACCAGTCAACAACTAACCTTAACTCGACCCCCCCCTCACGGGGTCAGACATAAGAGCGGATGTGGAACACTTGATTGCAGTAACACCGTGCCAGGCAGGAGGTAGCCAGGTCGTGCCAGTTGATCTATCAACCAGCGTTGATAATTATGGTCATAGACTCGTTCATCAACCCTCGCAGTCTCGCTAATGACACACTTCAAGCGCTTTCTTCCTTCTAAATCCTTGTGCATTAGGCGTTTCCCAGGATAATAATGATATTAATATATTAGCAATATCAACAATTACAACTACACCAACAACACTACTACTGTTGCACCAGCAACAACACTGCTACTGTTGCACCAGCAACAACACTGCTACTGTTGCACCAGCAACAACACTATTACTGTTGCACCAGCAACAACACTATTACTGTTGCACCAGCAACAACACTACTGTTGCACCAACAACAACACTATTACTGTTGCACCAGCAACAACACTATTACTGTTGCACCAGCAACAACACTATTACTGTTGCACCAGCAACAACACTATTACTGTTGCACCAGCAACAACACTATTACTGTTGCACCAGCAACAACACTATTACTGTTGCACCAGCAACAACACTATTACTGTTGCACCAGCAACAACACTACTACTGTTGCACCAGCAACAACACTACTACTGTTGCACCAGCAACAACACTATTACTGTTGCACCAGCAACAACACTATTACTGTTGCACAGCAACAACACTATTACTGTTGACCAGCAACAACACTACTACTGTTGCACCAGCAACAACACTACTACTGTTGCACCAGCAACAACACTATTACTGTTGCACCAGCAACAACACTATTACTGTTGCACCAGCAACAACACTACTACTGTTGCACCAGCAACAACACTACTACTGTTGCACCAGCAACAACACTACTACTGTTGCACCAGCAACAACACTATTACTGTTGCACCAGCAACAACACTATTACTGTTGCACCAGCAACAACACTACTACTGTTGCACCAGCAACAACACTACTACTGTTGCACCAGCAACAACACTACTACTGTTGCACAGCAGCAACACTATTACTGTTGCACCAGCAACAGCACTACTACTGTTGCACCAGCAACAAACTACTACTGTTGCACCAGCAACAACACTACTACTGTTGCACCAGCAACAACACTACTACTGTTGCACCAACAACAACACTATTACTGTTGCACCAACAACAACACTACTGTTGCACCAGCAACAACACTATTACTGTTGCACCAGCAACAACACTATTACTGTTGCACCAGCAACAACACTATTACTGTTGCACCAGCAACAACACTACTGTTGCACCAGCAACAACACTATTACTGTTGCACCAGCAACAACACTACTACTGTTGCACCAGCAACAACACTACTGTTGCACCAACAACAACACTATTACTGTTGCACCAGCAACAACACTACTGTTGCACCAGCAACAACACTATTACTGTTGCACCAGCAACAACACTATTACTGTTGCACCAGCAACAACACTACTGTTGCACCAGCAACAACACTATTACTGTTGCACCAGCAACAACACTATTACTGTTGCACCAGCAACAACACTATTACTGTTGCACCAACAACAACACTACTGTTGCACCAGCAACAACACTATTACTGTTGCACCAGCACACACTATTACTGTTGCACCAGCAACAACACTATTACTGTTGCACCAACAACAACACTACTGTTGCACCAGCAACAACACTATTACTGTTGCACAGTGTAACACATACTGTTGCACCAGCAACACTTTAGCTTGCACCAGCGAAAATGCATACTGACGTGGTAGCCATGCTGACAGATATTACTGACGTGTTAAGCCATCGTGTGTGATGGCATACTGACGTGTTAACATTTGTGATGGCATACTGACGTGTAAGCCATCGTGTGCATGGCAATACTGACTGTGTGAAGCCATACGTGTAGCCATGATGGACATACTGACTGTGACAGCCATCTTGTGATGGAATACGACGTGTGTAACATCTGATGGAATACTGACGTGAAGCCATCGTTGGATGGAATACTGACGTGTGTAAGCCATCGTGTGTGATGGCATACTGACGTGTGTAGCATCGTGGTGATGGATACTGACGTGTAAGCCATCGTGTGTGATGGATACTGACGTGTAGCCATCGTGACATCGTGACCGTGTGGATACTGACGTGATGTAACCATCGTGTGTGATGGCATACTGACGTGTGTAAGGCATCGTGTGTGATGGCATACTGACGTGTGTAAGCCATCGTGTGTGATGGCATACTGACGTGTGTAAGCCATCGTGTGTGATGGAATACTGACGTGTGTAAGCCATCGTGTGTGATGGCATACTGACGTGTGTAAGCCATCGTGTGTGATGGCATACTGACGTGTGTAAGCCATCGTGTGTGATGGAATACTGACGTGTGTAAGCCATCGTGTGTGATGGAATACTGACGTGTGTAAGCCATCGTGTGTGATGGCATACTGACGTGTGTAAGCCATCGTGTGTGATGGCATACTGACGTGTGTAAGCCATCGTGTGTGATGGCATACTGACGTGTGTAAGCCATCGTGTGTGATGGAATACTGACGTGTGTAAGCCATCGTGTGTGATGGCATACTGACGTGTGTAAGCCATCGTGTGTGATGGCATACTGACGTGTAAGCCATCGTGTGTGATGGCATACTGACGTGTGTAAGCCATCGTGTGTGATGGCATACTGACGTGTGTAAGCCATCGTGTGTGATGGCATACTGACGTGTGTAAGCCATCGTGTGTGATGGCATACTGACGTGTGTAAGCCATCGTGTGTGATGGCATACTGACGTGTGTAAGCCATCGTGTGTGATGGCATACTGACGTGTAAGCCATCGTGTGTGATGGCATACTGACGTGTGTAAGCCATCGTGTGTGATGGCATACTGACGTGTTAAGCCATCGTGGGGATGGCATACTGACGTGTGTAAGCCATCGTGGGGATGGAATACTGATGTAACCATCGTGTGTGGCATAAAGGCATCGTGTGTGATGGCATACTGACGTGTGTAACCATCGTGTGTGATGGCAATACTGACGTGTGTAAGGCATCGTGTGTGATGGAATACTGACGTGTGTAAGAGCCATCGTGTGTGATGGATACTGACGTGTGTAGGCATCGTGTGTGATGGAATACTGACGTGTGTAAGCATCGTGTGTGATGGAATACTGACGTGTATAGCCATCGTGTGTGATGGAATACTGACGTGTGTAAGGCATCGTGTGTGATGGAATACTGACGTGTGTAAGCCATCGTGTGTGATGGAATACTGACGTGTGTAAGGCATCGTGTGTGATGGAATACTGACGTGTGTAAGCCATCGTGTGTGATGGAATACTGACGTGTGTAAGCCATCGTGTGTGATGGAATACTGACGTGTGTAAGGCATCGTGTGTGATGGAATACTGACGTGTGTAAGCCATCGTGTGTGATGGAATACTGACGTGTGTAAGGCATCGTGTGTGATGGAATACTGACGTGTGTAAGCATCGTGTGTGATGGAATACTGACGTGTGTAGGCATCGTGTGTGATGGAATACTGACGTGTGTAAGCCATCGTGTGTGATGGAATACTGACGTGTTAAGGCATCGTGTGTGATGGAATACTGACGTGTGTAAGGCATCGTGTGTGATGGAATACTGACGTGTGAAGGCATCGTGTGTGATGGAATACTGACGTGTGTAAGCATCGTGTGTGATGGCATACTGACTGTGTAAGGCATCGTGTGTGATGGAATACTGACGTGTGTAAGCCATCGTGTGTGATGGCATACTGACGTGTAAGCCATCGTGTGTGATGGCATACTGCGTGTGTAAGGCATCGTGTGATGGCATACCTTGACGTGTATATGAGCATCGTGTGATGGCATACTGACGTGTGTAAGCCATCGTGTGTGATGGAATACTGACGTGTAAGGCATCGTGTGTGATGGAATACTGACGTGTGTAAGCCATCGTGTGTGATGGAATGACTGCATCGTGTGTAGGCATCGTGTGTGATGGAATACTGACGTGTGTAAGCATCGTGTGTGATGGAATACTGACGTGATGTGGAGACATCGTGTGTGATGGAATACTGACTGTGTACATCGTGTGTGATATGACCGTGTTAATCGTGTGTGATGGAATACTGACGTGTGTAAGGCATCGTGTGTGATGGATACTGACGTGTGTAAGGCATCGTGTGTGATGGAATACTGACGTGTTAAGGCATCGTGTGTGATGGAATACTGACGTGTGAAGGCATCGTGTGTGATGGAATACTGACGTGTGAAGCCATCGTGTGTGATGGAATACTGACGTGTGTAAGCCATCGTGTGTGATGGAATACTGACGTGTGTAAGGCATCGTGTGTGATGGAATACTGACGTGTGTAAGGCATCGTGTGTGATGGAATACTGACGTGTGTAAGGCATCGTGTGTGATGGCATATGACGTGTGTAAGGCATCTGTGTGATGGAATACTGACGTGTGTAAGCATCGTGTGTGATGCATACTGACGTTGTAAGCCATCGTGTGTGATGGAATACTGACGTGTGTAAGCATCGTGTGTGATGGAATACTGACGTGTGTAAGCATCGTGTGTGATGGCATACTGACGTGTGTAAGCCATCGTGTGTGATGGCATACTGACGTGTGTAAGGCATCGTGTGTGATGGAATACTGACGTGTGCAAGCCATCGTGTGTGATGGAATACTGACGTGTGTAAGGCATCGTGTGTGATGGAATTGGTGTAACTCGTTGGATGGATACTGACGTGTGTAAGCCATCTGTGTGATGGAATACTGACGTGTGTAAGCCATCTGTGTGATGGCATACTGACGTGTGTAAGGCATCGTGTGTGATGGAATACGACAGGGGGACACAGCCAGCCTTCCCTCCACAATGTAACCATCACAGACTTACATTATATTGTCCATGTTCAAGATTTTAAACAAAAATCTTTAATTAATCAAGAGGGCTAAATTACATTTGTTGGTTTACTGACGAATATTTACTTTTGTGAAGCCTAAGCACGTCTTATGGTGTACAACAAAGCTTATATTCTCTTCAAACATTTGAAAGTTCCCCTGTTATATCAGTCCTTCGTTAATTTTATTTAGGTACAGGTAAATGATGTGACCTAATTAATCACTACAATTACCTAACATTAATATCAGTATAATTATTGTGCCACTATAGAGTAAGATCTAGTATAAGACTCTGAAATACCTAGGCACACTATTGGCCTTCTTGTAATAAGATTTCATAAAATGTAAATAATAAAATATGTAAACCCCACTTTGTAATATTATCAGAAATAAAGAATTTGAATTTGAGTACAATTATCATATATGTAAATTACCTGTGTTTGCTGGCATCTTTGATCATCACTCCTCTGTGGCGCATAGTTGACACCTTCACCATAGTTAATGTTAACTGGGAAGATTGTAATCATAACCATGACTTTTAAAGTGGTGGAGTGGTAAGCCAGTGGAAGGCCTCGGTCAGATGACCAAAACCTCCAGCTGTTGTCACCATATGACTAAGACCAGCGTCAGGAAACACTTGTCATGTTTCCTGACAAACTTTACCTTTAGTCACTATTCACCAGAGATTAAAGTATATTACATAACTATGATGACTGACACAACTCAGACAAGCGATAACAACCCATTTAAATGTTCCCGCCCACTGTAAGGTTGTCCATTGTTCCAGTGAAATATTCAGCACCTGAACAAGTAATGGTCGCTGGAACAACACAAACGCGTTATATACAGAACATAGTTAAAAAAAATTAGCAGTTTTTAACTGCAGCAGGCCTACTGGCCCATACTT
>WNWK01008447.1:0-84536 GCA_009830355.1 Cherax destructor | reverse complement strand
TTTCAGGATCGAACAGTTGCTCATTCAGTTTTTTGTTTCTGGAAAACAAAATTTCAGGATACGAGCTTCCCCTCGGGGGGGTTCCTTGGTGAGGTGTTTGATCTAGGGAAGGGATCTGTGCTCCAGTTCCCAAATTAATAATAATAATAAAAAACATACTATAATATAATAATATAATATAATAATAATAATATAAAAAAAAAAAAAAAAAAAAAAAAAAAAAAAAAAAAAAAAAAAAAAAAAAAAAAAAAAAAAAAAAAAAAAAAAAAAAAAAAAAAAAAGGGGGGGGGGGGGGGGGGGGGGGGGGGGGGGGGGGGGGGGGGGGGGTCCCAAAGTCCACCCGGGGTCCTTCCCCCCTGCCTGCTACCTCTCCTCCCTCTCACCCCCTCCCTGCCTGCCACTCCCTGCATACCTGCACACCCCCTGCAACCTGCTACACTATCTGCATACATGCTCCTCCCTGCATACATGCTACACCCCCTGCATCTGCTACACCCCCCATACATGATCCTCCCTGCATTCATGCTACCCCCCTGCATTCAGCTACACTCCTGCATACATGCACACTCCCTGCATTCATGCTACACCCCCTGCCATGTTACACCCCCCTGCATACCTGCTACCCCCTGCATACCTGCTACACTCCCTCCCTGCTACCTCCCGCAACCCACCCCCCTGCATACCTGTTACACCCCTGCATCATGTCCCCCTGCATCATGCTACACTCCCCATACATGCTACACTCCCTGCATGCATGCTACACTCCTGCATGCATGCTACACTCCCTGCATGCATGCTACACTCCCTGCATGCATGCTACACTCCCTGCATGCATGCTACACTCCCTGCATGCATGCTACACTCCCTGCATGCCTGCTACACTCTTAAACTCCATCGTGTTTCTCACTTTCTTTACCAAAGGACTGGCACTAGGAGCTTTCTTTGGGCCCATGGTAGCTTATTTAGTAGTCACACACAATAATCAAGGGCCAAAAACAATGAATTGTTAATAAATGTTTTGTATGAACTCCTGGGGTGATGTTCACTCAAGCATAAACAATGCTAGACTGTGTGACAATGTGCGTGGGAGGTGCGTGGGTGGCGGGCCTATGGCTTTTGTATGTGCGCGGCACTGGTGTACAGGTTCCGTACCATCGGCGAAAACTGAGACAATTTTTCCACGAAAAAAGTGATCGAAAACCAAAATCGGTGAAAACTGAGACAATCGAAAACCAAGGGATGACTGTACTATAATAAGTGAGTTTCAGAACGCCACCACGGGATGGCAGAGTGAGTACCAAAACAGCGCTCGCCATCAGTGCACGTGTGCTTATGGAACTTACCTCGCGGTGGAAGGAATTCTCGTGTTTTCCTTACGTTTCGTGCAGATATTTTGCCAAAGAAAGCAAGTGCAAAGGACAGTGCTGAGAAGAAAATGAGGATAATTTCCATGGAATTAAAGCAGGAAATCATAGATAAACACAAACGAGGTGCGAGGATTAAGGCCTTGGCGAGTGAGTACCAGCATAGCAGTTATACGATATGTACATACTAAAGCAGGAGTCTATAAAGGCTATAGCACCAGCAAAGGGCGTTACAGTAATTTCTAAGCATCTGACCTCTGTCCATGAAAAGATGGAAAAGCTGCTGTTGACGTGGTTGACGGAGAAGCAGCTCACAGGAGATACCGAAACATTCTGAAAGGGAGGAAGAAACAGACCTCCTTGGACAGTTTTTTATTGAAACGCCCTGCAGATGAAAGTGTGAAAAGCGTGTAGAAAAAGCCAAAAATCAGTAAATAATGAAGTGAGATCAAAATAAAAATTGTAGCAGTTATGTTCAATGATAAAGTGTAGCATTAAGAGTGTAGCAATTAAGTGTAGCATTAAGAGTTTAGCAATTAAATGTAGCATTAAGAGTGTAGCAATTAAGTTAAGCGATTAAGTGATAGAAAAAGGACAAAACGAAATGAACACCTGGCAGCATACGGCACTCTGCCTATCTTTTCCACCTTCAACCTTTGCCAGCATCTCTTCTCCAAGGTACAGTGGACCCTCGGTTTTCGTTCACCTCCAAACTCGAACAATTATGTAAGTGTATTTTTGTAAGAGCTTTTGTAAGTGTATTTTTGGGGGTCTGAAACGACTAATCTACAGTAGACCCTCATTTAGCACGACTTTATGTTGCGCGTTTTGGGTATTACGCGATTGAAGAATTGCGGCACATTTTTATCTAACACGACGTAAACCTTATATTACGCGATTCGCTGGAGGGGAAAAATTTTGAGCCCGCGGTCGCCTGCAGTAGGTTAAACCATTGAGTCAGTGGGGGTCCTACTAAGGGTGGCTATGAGCCACAACAAGTGTTTAATGCTGACGAGACAAGTGTTTTCTGGAAGAAAATGCCAACATGAACTTATATCAGTCAGCAAGAGAAAAGTGCACCAGGCTTCAAGACAGCAAAGGATCGCTTCACCTTGCTCCTTTTGGGTAATGCATCAGGTGATTTCAAGTGTAAGCCCATGGTTATTTACTGCTGTAAGAATCCTCATGCTTTGAGGAAAAGGGAATTTGTTTTTCCTTCGCACAAACTAAGTTTATTCAGGTATACAGAGATAGTTACATTGATTATCATACATAGCAGCATATGTGTAGAGAACCTAGGATAACCCAAAGTATTATCCTAGAGAACCTAGGATAACCCAAAGTGTTATCCTAGAGAACCTAGGATAACCCAGTGTTATCCTAGAGAACCTAGGATAACCCAAAGTTTGGGTTATCCTAGGTTCTCTACACATATGCTGCTATGTATGATAATCTTTGTAACTGTATCTGTGTATACCTGAATAAACTTATAGTTTGCAGGAAGAAAAGCAACCATTCCCTCAAGCGGCCGGTGCTAATGTTGTGGAACAGCTGGGGAGACCACCCGCCTTCCCATGCTACCCCTCCCCAACAACACCCTACCATCCCAGCATTCGTATTCCATACGCGTCAAGCCAGCTGTGTTTGTCAAGAATAAGAGTGAATTGTGTTTTGATCTTTAAATTACTATATCTTGTATCTGCCAAGCAATCATGTCACCCAGTAGGCATACAAGTGTTGCTCAAAGTGGCAAGAAAATGTTTAAGCATTTATTAAGTCTTAGAACTAACGAAGAAAAGATATTAGACAAGACATAACCTGTGGCTGTAATGAAGTGTTACTTTGTACACACAAAAAGATGTAAACATAAGTTTGTGTGACTAACTTACTGAATGACTTGACTGACTGACTTACTGAATGACTTGACTGACTGACTTACTGAATGACTTGACTGACTTACTGAATGACTTGCTGACTGACTTACTGAATGACTTGTCTGACTGACTTACTGAATGACTTGACTGACTTACTGAATGACTTGACTGACTTACTGAATGACTTGACTGACTGACTTACTGAATGACTTGACTGACTGACTTACTGAATGACTTGACTGACTGACTTACTGAATGACTTGACTGACTGACTTACTGAATGACTTGACTGACTGACTTACTGAATGACTTGACTGACTTACTGAATGACTTGACTGACTGACTTACTGAATGACTTGACTGACTGACTTACTGAATGACTTGACTGACTGACTTACTGAATGACTTGACTGACTGACTTACTGAATGACTTGACTGACTGACTTACTGAATGACTTACTGAATGTCTTGACTGACTTACTGAATGACTTGACTGACTTAATGAATGACTTGACTGACTTACTGAATGACTTGACTGACTGACTTACTGAATGACTTGACTGTTTGACTTACTGAATGACTTGACTGACTTACTGAATGTCTTGACTGACTTACTGAATGTCTTGACTGACTTACTGAATGTCTTGACTGACTTACTGAATGTCTTGACTGACTTACTGAATGTCTTGACTGACTTACTGAATGTCTTGACTGACTTACTGAATGTCTTGACTGACTTACTGAATGTCTTGACTGACTTACTGAATGTCTTGACTGACTTACTGAATGTCTTGACTGACTTACTGAATGTCTTGACTGACTTACTGAATGACTTGACTGACTGACTTACTAAATGACTTGACTGACTGACTTACTAAATGACTTAACTGACTTACTGAATGGGCTGACTTACTGAATGACTTGACTGACTACTGAATGACTTGACTGACTTACTGAATGACTTTATTAAAGTTAGAGACACTCAGTACAACCATCGACTTCAGTTCCAGAATCTCTACTATCCACCTCAGCCCAGTAGGGCCACAGCATAACTCTCCACTCTCTTCACAATCATCCACAAACATTAGCACCCACAATTTAAGGTAAATACTATTATTTCTGTTACATTTGTAGTCTTAAGCAGTAAAAACAACATAATACATCACGATAATGAACTACAATTACATATTCTCTCTTATATTTGTAAGATCTGTTGGTCTAAAAAAAACTTGTTTGGCTTTTTGGGGACTCTCAGGAACGTAACCCTATTTTTCCCATAAGTTCTTTTAATTATCTAACACGATTTTAGCTAACACGACGTTTTCAGGAACGTAACTACCGTGCTAAATGAGGGCCTACTGTAATTTACATTTGTCCTTATGGGAACAAATTCGTTCGGTAACAGCACTTGAACAGC
Source organism: Cherax destructor (assembly GCA_009830355.1). Taxonomy (NCBI): domain Eukaryota; kingdom Metazoa; phylum Arthropoda; class Malacostraca; order Decapoda; family Parastacidae; genus Cherax; species Cherax destructor. Next base: position 79,881 of record WNWK01008447.1, on the reverse strand, counting down.
ATTCTGGAAAGAATTTTGAACGAAAACCGAGGGTCCACTATAAATGGTGTATGTACACCAGTTTATTTCTACATTATGTTTTCCTTATGAAAGTAGTGATCTAATGCAATTAGCCTCACAAACTCCGTTTTCTCTTATAATAACACCCCAGAAGGGAAAGCATGGGAAGACGTTTTCAGAGCGGGAGCGAGAATGCCCGCCACCACTCTTCATCATCACTAGCCACATACGTAATGACATATTTTATTCATTCCAGAGTGTATATCAGGTTTCTATGTTATTTATATTGTTTATTATGTCATATTAGATGAATTGTGATAGATAAATAAGCCGTAGAATTGATATTAGCGTCATATTGAAGTATTTTGTCCTGCCTCCTGAGAGCAGGAATTCCGCTGGAACAGATTAATAGCATTTCAGTTAATTTAAATGGGGAAAATTGACTCAGCATACGAACAAATTGGGATACGAGCAAGGTCACGGAACGGATTAAATTTGTAAGCCAAGGTTCCACTGTATATATAGTACAGTATATACTATACATACATACATATATACAGTGGTCACTCGACTAACGAAATTAATCCGTTCCAGGAGCTATTTCTCAACACGAAACTTTCGTAATTCAAAACCTTATTACCCATAAGAAATAATGTAAATACAATTAATCCGTTCCACCCAAAAATATTCACATACCAAATAATAAAAAACAGATTAATTAATAACATTTACTTACCTTTATTGAAGAGAGTTGCAGGCATCTGGAAGATAGGGTAATGAGGTAATGAGTAATGAAGGTCCTGTTGGGCATTTTCTTCCAAAACAGGCTTGTTTCATCACAATTAAACACTTGTTGGGGGAGGAATTCTTCAGCCTCTACGAAGGGGAATCCCCACTCCCTGCATGCCTGCTACACTCCCTGCATGCCTGCTACATTCCCTGCATGCCTGCTACACTCCCTGCATGCCTGCTACACTCCCTGCATGCCTACTACACTCCCTGCATGAATGCTACACTCCCTGCATGAATGCTACACTCCCTGCATGAATGCTACACTCCCTGCATGAATGCTACACTCCCTGCATGAATGCTACACTCCTGCATGAATGCTACACTCCTGCATGAATGCTACACTCCCTGCATGAATGCTACACTCCCTGCATGAATGCTACACTCCCTGCATGAATGCTACACTCCCTGCATGAATGCTACACTCCCTGCATGAATGCTACACCCTGCATGAATGCTACACTCCTGCATGAATGCTACACTCCCTGCATGAATGCTACACTCCCTGCATGAATGCTACACTCCTTGCATGAATGCTACACTCCCTGCATGAATGCTACACTCCCTGCATGAATGCTACACTCCCTGCATGAATGCTACACTCCCTGCATGAATGCTACACTCCCTGCATGAATGCTACACTCCCTGCATGAATGCTACACTCCCTGCATGAATGCTACACTCCCTGCATGAATGCTACCACTGGGGTGCCACTAGGAAGCTTCTTTGGACCCATGGTGACTTATTTCACAGTGACAATCACTAAACCACCAATAAACACAACAAATTTATTGTGAATGTTTGAAAGAGCACAGTGGGTAATGTTCTCTCAATGGTAAACAATGCTTGACTGGCGTCCTGCGCAGGCCCAGGGCAGGCGCGGGGCAGGCAGACAGGTCTGATATGTTTCGCTACACGAGTCCATTTTCGCTACACGAAAGCGAAAAAAGCTTTCGTTACATGATTTTTTCGTTATATGGTCCTTTCGTTAGTCGGGGGTCCACTGTACATACATTGACATTAAAGACACACACAGAATGAATTTAATTGTAATAAATATGACAACAATTATAAAAATATAAGTAAATCAAAGAATAGCATGGTAAATGACAATAAAAAAATTAATTGGGTTAAAGTTTCGATGAAAGAAAATAAGTTCCCATGGCATGACAGTCTTGTCTCTCTCAATCCCATTACTAGACATCAGGTTTTTTTCTTCTGTTAGCCCATTAAATCAAGGGTATACTATGCAGAAAATTTAAAAAAAAATTGTTTTACTCTAAAAATTTTAACAGATTGGTTGCATGGAATTGGACTTGGTTCGACTCTATGAAGTAGTGGAGCAACATGGAGGCCTCATGTCTGTCATTGAAAAAGAACTTTGGGGTAAAGTTGCAGACACTTGTAGAATCCCACGCTCAGCACAGGAGAGACTAGCCAAGCTTGACTTCATCTATTGTAAATATCTTCTTCCATATGCTACACTATCCCAAGGTTAGAAATCTTCTTTTATAATATTTGTGCATCTTTAAGTTGGATTCACTGTTATGCATTACATACTGTATATTATCAATCACAACATATCTTATGACTGTAAACCACCCAAAAAATATTAAAAAAAAATATTAAAATATCACCACCATGTTGTTAGGGTTTTGACATCCCTGAGTGACTCTTGAGATCAACTGAATTCTCAGGCTGATTTGACTCGCTTAACCTTGCCAACTCCATCTGGTCTACAGTACCTAACTGTTGCAAGTTTGACTACCAGTATGCTTTTGTAAATTTATTTAATTTAATTCATGCTAATAGTTTTTTCTTAAAAGATCTGCAATACAATGGTTGCTTACGTTGCACTAATTAATCTAAAGAACATAAATAAATAATAGAGTTACATTCCACATTCTGTTAGTCATTACATAAAGCATTTGAAGAGTTTTAGGAGGGTTAATGTGGGCCTACTGAGCCAAGTTTGGAGGTACAGTTAGCAAGGTTTATCATCTGGCTTGCATGTAGCAGGCAGCATCAGTTGGCATTTTAGTGTTGGCACCCAGAGATAGCTATGCCACATAGAGCTATGTCCGGGAACTGTTGAGATAAGGGCCAACTCTGACTGGCTCCCATAAATATTGTGAGATTGCAAATTTCTACTGTAATCTAATTCTCCAATACATATCTAGAATTCTGTATAGCTTTTATTTTGTATGATCTATTCCTGAGGAGCCTATGTCATTAAGTGGAAGAGAAAGTAATACAGTATTACACACCTTCCTCAAAATATTACTGTTGATACTATGATAGTATAACAGGGGCAGCAGCTAGCAGGAGACTTGACCATACATCTTCCTTCATTTTATTAGCCAAGTAAACCTTATTTTCCCTTACTCCAGAATGTGTGGTATAATCTCTACAAGATGTACACAAATAACCCGCACTTAGGAGACTGAAACTTATGACACCGTTTCGGTCCAACTTGGACCATTAACTATTTCTTCGCATACACTCCACTCTGTGCCCCTTTTTTCACTACACTGCTACCTTATTATTATCATCACCTCTATCACTGTTGCACTACTACTACTACTACTGCTGCTGTTGCTGTTGCTTCCACCACTGCTACTAACTTCCACTACTGCTACTGCATCATTACTACTCCCTCCTCCAATTCTACCATTTTTGCCCCTGCCCCCCTCCCCCCCTCCCATATATATTCTAGCTCCCCTATGTGCTTCGCTGTGTAACTAATTGATGGTCCAAGTTGGACCTAAGTGCAGGTCATTTGTGCAGATGACTAGTTGTGCTTCATTAAACTTCATTAAGTGCCCATATTTATTCCTGTGTTGTATGCCAGCATTGTTGTAGACATCACATCTGCAGGCATTTCTGTGTTCATAAATTCTAATACTTAATGACCTAGCAATTTCTCCCATATACTTCTTGTTTCATCTACCATGTGATATTATATATACTGCTGCACTGGTCAAAGTTTCTCTCTTGTGTTTCTTCAAGTTTCTGATTGAAGAGGAAGAGTTGGTGGCTATTTTGATGGGTTGATTGTTAAATAGTTTAGCCACATTAAATGCCACGTTACTTACCAGCAAAATGAATCTGGTGGCTATCTCATCTGCAAAAATGACCTACAGAGTTCATGTGAAAGTTGCTTGAAGCTGCCTTAATTGTCACAACTGACACAATCCCGCAGAGGTATGGAAGCTTCAGTGTTTCCAGACTTTTGGCTAAAAGATTGTAATCCATGTTAGAATTAGCTATTAATGACTATTTTCATATTTCCTGCTTGTTTAATTGTATATTAACAAATACTTTTTTTTTTTTTTTTGCAAATTAGAGGAAAGAGATCAACTTTTAGCAGAAGTTGACTCTATTCATGCCCGTAACCAAATGGAGCATAGTGGAGGAGGCAGCAAGAAAGCTTCTTCGAATTCTTCAGACAATGATGAAGAGGAGGAGGAAGAAAGCCTTGATTGTATTGTAAAGGTAATATAATTTTTTTATTCCTTTTTCTTTTTCTGTTTGTTAAAAAAGAATTACTGTTGTGCCGAACAGTAAAGGTCATGGGATGTTATAGATTGCTTATTTAACAAATTTTCAGAGTTCAGTTTTAAATACCTGTATTCAGTGGTTGCAGTATTTACTACCTCCTTTTGGATACCATTCTAGTAGTCCTTTCTAAACCATTTTTTTTCCATTGAGCAATTATAACACAAGAGCTCCCTGTTAATAAAAAAAGAATATTCATTATAACTTTGATCTTGCAGGGTAAGAGCACAGCTCTAAGTACATTTTATCGTATTGCCCGGAACACTGCAACACAGTGGCAACCTGATCCTGCTGCTCTAGAAGTAGATGAAAGATACTGGTCACTAATAGTCAATGGTACCCACCATGTATGTGTTCTATCTGCAAGCATTGACACTTCAGAGCATGGTTATGGCTTTCCCAATCATCGAATGTCACCTTTAGCAAAACATCCATGGAACCTGAAAAACCTTTGCCAGAATCCTAACTCCATTCTAAGAAGTATGGGAACAATTGTTGGTAGGTGGACATCATTCATATATTGTCAACTTAATTGTAAGATCTTTTAATAATTTTTTTTAACACACTGGCCATCTCCCGCTGAGGCAGGGTAACCTGAAAAAGAAGAAGCACCTGCTCTGAAACTCTTACTGAAAAAAAAAGTATTTTCAGTTTTATATTCATCAGCTGTTTCTCTAAATTATTCTTATAATAAAAATGAAGTGCATCCACTTTCAAATTGTAAGCATTTTTTGTAAATACATTGACTATAAGATTGTTAAGATGAAGGCAGTTTGTCAAATATATATATACACTTAAGTGGTTACTTTATTAGGTACTCCTATACCCCTGGTCATTAATGCAAATATTTAATAAGCCAGTCACAGGGCAGCACCTCACTGCTTAAAAGCATGCAGACATGGTCAAGGGGTTCAGTTGTTGTTCAGACCAAACATCAGAATGGGAAAGAAATATGATTAAAGTGACTGACTGTGGAACGATTGTTGGTGCCAGATGAAGTAGTCTGAGTATCTCAGAAACTGCAGATCTGGGATTTTCACACACAATTGTGAAAAACACAAAACTTCCATTGAGCGGCAGTTCTGTGGGCGAAAATTCCTTGATAATGAAAGAGTTCTGAGGAAAATGGCCTGAGTTATTCAACCTGATAGGAAGGTGACAGTAACTCACCCACATTCTACAATGGTGGTGTATTCAGAAGAGCATCTCTGAATATGCAACACATCAAACCTTGAAGTGGATGGGCTACAGCAGCAGAAGACCACATCAGGTTCCACTCTTGTCAGCTAAGAACAGGAAACTGAGGATACAGTGAGCACAGGCTCACCAAAACTGGACAGTTGAAGATGAATTGCGATATCTACTGCGACATTTGGGATGTCAATGGAACATGCTGGCACATTTGGGATATGGTGTAACAGGGGAGATACAGCATGAATATGTAGCTGTTTTGAGGACAAAGGGGAGGGCCCTATCCAGTATTAGAATGATGTACTTAATAAAATGGCCACTGAGTGTATGCTTATAATGTATATAAGTTTATAATATATATAAGTTTATTAGTAACAGCTGGGAGGGACTTATTCTCAGCTGTCGTATCTGAGCGCCTCTGCAAAGACAGTGATTATGTATGAGTGTGGTGAAAGTGTTGAATGATGATGAAAGTATTTTCTTTTTGGGGATTTTCTCTCTTTTTGGGTCACCCTGCCTTGGTGGGAGATGGCCGACTTGTTGAAAAAAAAAAAAGTTTATTACATTAAGTAGTAGGTTGGCAGACAGCAACCACTCAGGGAGGTACTACCATCCTGCTAAGTGAGTGTGAAATGGAAACCTGTAATTGTTTTACATGATGGTAGGATTTCTGGTGTCTTTTTTTCTGTCTCATAAACATGTAGGATAACAGGTATATCTTGCTACTTCTGCTTAAACTTAGGTCACACTACACATGCATGTACACCCATATATATTTACTCACCCATCTAGGTTTTCTTCTATTTTCTTGATAGTTCTTGTTTTCTTGATAGTTCTTGTGTGTCGTAAGAGGTGACTATAATGCCAGAAGCAAGGGACTAGTAACCCTTTCTCCTGTATAGATTACTAAAGGTAAAAAGAAAGACTTTTGTTTTTCTTTTTGAGTTACCCTGCTTTGGTGGGATATGGCCAGTCTGTTAAAAAAAAAAAACTGTTTATTACAACTAACCCACAATTTGTCTTCAAATTGTGGGTTAGTTGTAATAAACATTACAACTAACCCATGGACAGGGTTCCTATCCATGGGTTAGTTGTGAATTGCTCCAGCCATGATAGTGTGACTAGTCTTCTTTAGCTATACTGTGTATAACAGCTTTACATATACTATCAGTAACTGTTTAATCTGGAGTTTGAATTTTTTATATTAATGCCTTTTGCCTGACGGTAGTAATACACTACAAGTTTTTCCCTAATACTAATCAGTGTAGAAGGTAATATGAAAGGTCATAGGTCTCTTGTAATGTCTTTTACTCTAAACTCTTTATCCCACTCCTTGGAAAGTGGAAAGCTGGGTAATGGTAAAGATGATGTATTCCTACTTTAGTATTATCCTTGCAGGTGTAACTGCTCCCACATTACATGTTGGGATGTTGTTTTCCACTGTGTGCTGGTATCGTGACCCACACAGTCTACCCTGGATTGAGTACCTTCACACGGGGGCATCCAAGATATGGCAAGTATATCATTTATGTTTACCTATTGTTGATTCTGGAGGTCATTGCCCCCACAGCCAGATCCCAGATAAAGCATCCTGTTTGATGTCTTGATTGGATAGAATGATGGTGGTAGTAGCATGCAGTCTAACGGAGGCACCACTACCCCTCTAATCAGGATCCAGCACAAGGAACTTAATCAACTTTACTCTTGAAGACAGAGGCCTGTTGGTGTTAAAAACACTTGCCTCCACTCATTCAGATCTAATGCACTTACACAACCCTGCTGGATGCTTAAGCTCCTAGCACTCAAAATCTCCTTTATTCCCTCCAACCGTTTCTGGGATGACCCGTACCTCTCCTGCCTTCCACCCCAGATTTGTACACTGTGTCTTCCTTTGTCTCTTCATCTTCTGCATCCCCAGACCACTTCAATAACACCACCTCAGCCCTCTGAATTATATCCTTGGTGACCCCACATTGCCTTTTAATTTTTACACTGAATTCTTTGCATGTTTTTCACACCACATATTGCTCTTCGGCGTGACATCTCAGTAGCCTTTGGCCTCCTCAATGCAATTTTTGAAACCCATGTCACACATCCACATAGAAATGTTGATACCTCTACTCTTGTACATAAAGAAAGTTCATCATTTCTAAAGTTACACATTTAGTTGCTGACATAGAATGTTTTACTTGAGGCTTCAGAGATCTTTGGTGCTTGATGGTAGGTAATTACTGAGGAAGTGTACTAAATCCTCTTTTATATTGGAAATGCAGTACGTATATATCAAATTAATCAGAATACAGTGGTCCCTCGGTTTTCACCGAAAATTCGTTCCAGAATGCTGCTCAAGTGCCATTACCGAACGAATTTACTTCCTTAAGAAATAATGTCACGTAGGTTAGTCTTTTCAGACCCCCAAAAATACACTTGCAACAGCACTTACAAAAATACACTTACATAAATGTTCGAGTTTGGAGATGCACGAAAACCGAGGGACCACTGTATTGAGTGAAAATTGTGTTTTTTTTCACATCTGCCATTTCACATTCACCATCACTTATTTAAGAGCTTTCTTACTAGAAGTGGATGGGCATCACAGTTGAAATGACTCTGTGAACTTCAATGTCATATGTCCTTCATTGTGCAGGCACTGTACTTCCAACCTCCAGAACTTGTCCATCTGTTTCCCTTGAATCATTTCCTGAATATTACTTAGCTTAAATTCCAACAGATGTCAAATCTCGAAAACCATTTGTCTCTACTCTGATTGAGCAAATTTACGTTCTTGCTGGGTGCTTAAACTGCTACCACTTAAACCCTCCTCTCCTTCCTGCGATGTCCCCTAACCCTTCTTCCAACTACCTAAGATTTGTACACCCTCTTGGTCAACCAATCTTACTGAATCCTTTATAAATGAATAATCCAGCAGGATGACCCCAAAGAAGAAATCTTTTACGTACTTAATAATTTTTCTGGGCTTCCAGATTTTTATTTCTGTGAAGATAGATTGCACACATTAATTCTGTAAAAGTTCTCAATATGATTTGAACTCTTGTTTTATTTATTAACTGGATTTTATGTACATATTACACAAATAACCCACACATAGTAGGGAGGAGCTTATGAAGTTTTTATGAAGCAATAAACCCTTATGGGTCATTCAGTGCAAGTAGTGGTGAAAGCTAATTGTGGCATGATCTCTGATCAGCCAGGCTGTTGGTAATAACTAAAGTGGGAAGGAGGGTTAAAACTTGTCCATAAATTGTTTTCCAGGAATTTTTTTTTTTTTAACAAGTCGGCCGTCTCTCACTGAGGCAGGGTGACCCAAAAACAAAGAAAATCCCAAAAAAAAAGAAAATACTTTCATCATCATTCAACACTTTCACCTCACTCATACATAATCACTGTCTTTGCAGAGGCACTCAAATATGACAGCTGAGAATAAGTCCCTCCCAACTGTCACTATCCCAGACCCCTCCTTTAAAGTGCAGGCATTGTACTTCCCATTTCCAGGACTCAAGTCCAACTAAATAAATTAAGTGGTTTCCCTGAATCCCTTCACAAAATATTACCCTGCTCACACTCCAACAGCTCGTCAGGTCCCAAAAACGATTCGTCTCCATTCACTCCTATCTAACACGCTCACACATGCTTGCTGGAAGTCCAAGCCCCTAGCCCACAAAACCTCCTTTACCCCCTCCCTCCAACCTTTTCGAGGATGACCCCTACCCCACCTTCCTTCCCCTACAGATTTATATGCTCTCCAAGTCATTCTACTTTGATACATTCCCTCTAAATGACCAAACCACCTCAACAACCCCTCTTCAGCCCTCTGACAAATACTTTTAGTAACTCCACATCTCCTCTTAATTTCCACACTCCGAATTTTCTGCATAATATTTACACCACACATTGCCCTTAGACAGGACATCTCCACTGCCTTCAGCCGCCTACTCGCTGCAGCATTTGCAACCCATGCTTCACCCATATAAGAGTGTTGGTACCACTATACTTTCGTACATTCCCTTCTTTGCCTCCATGGATAACGTTTTTTGTCTCCACAGATACCTCAATGCACCACTCACCTTTTTTCCTTCATCAATTCTATGGTTAACCTCATCCTTCATAAACCCATCCACTGACAAGTCAACTCCCAAATATCTGAAAACAGTGGACCCCCGAGTTTCGTAAAAACTTCACTCCTGAAGTCTGCTCAAGTGCCATTACCGAACGAATTTACTCCCTTAAGGAAAAATTTCACATAGGTTAGTCTATTTCAGACCCCCAAAAATACTTTTCCACAAGCACTTACAATATTATACTTACATAAATGTACGATTTCCGGGGTTTACGAAACTCGGGGGTCCACTGTATTTTGAGGAACTTGTAAATGTCGATGAAAAAAGGGAGGCGGTAATTTCATGTACTGGCCAGTGAGGTACAACATCATTTAGGAATGAAGAAGAGCAGGATGTGAGTATGGGGGAGGTGCGTGAGGCATTACGTAGAATGAAAGGGGGTAAAGCAGCTGGAATTGACGGAATCATGACAGTAATGTTAAAAGCAGGGGGGGATATAGTGCTGGAGTGGTTGGTATTTTTGTTTAATAAATGTATGAAAGAGGGGAAGGTACCTAGGGATTGGCAGAGAGCATGTATAGTTCCTTTATATAAAGGGAAGGGGGATAAAAGAGAGTGTAAAAATTATAGGGGAATAAGTTTACTGAGTATACCAGGTAAAGTGTATGGCAGGGTTATTATTGAAAGAATTAGAGGTAAGACAGAGAGTAGGATTGTAGATGAGCAAGGAGGCTTTAGAGTGGGTAGGGGATGTGTAGATCAAGTGTTTACAGTGAAGCATATATGTGAACAGTATTTAGATAAAGGTAGAGAAGTTTTTATTGCATTTATGGATTTAGAAAAGGCATATGATAGAGTGGATAGGGGAGCAATGTGGCAAATGTTGCAAGTGTATGGAATAGGTAGTAAGTTACTGAAGGGTGTAAAGAGTTTTTATGAGGATAGTGAGGCTCAGGTTAGGGTGTGTAGGAGAGAGGGAGATTAGTTCCCAGTAAAAGTAGGTCTTAGACAGGGATGTGTAATGTCACTATGGTTGTTTAACCCTTTGAGGGTCGAGAGGCCCTCTCCAGAACTTGTTCTCAGGGTCGAAAAATTTTCAAAAAATATATAAAATATTTTTTCTTACGAAATGATAGAGAATCTTTTTCCGATCATAACGCCACCAAAATTATGAAATTTGATGGAAAACTAACGGAATTATGCTCTCGCGAAGTTAGCGGTATCGATGACATTTACGCGTCTGCGGTTTCGCCCACTTTGAGGCCTATTTTCGACAAATTCCAATGTTTCTGTCTACTAAAATTATAGCTATGTCGCTAGAACTCCATTTTGTCTATCGATTGAGTACAAGAAACCGCCAATTTACCAATTACAACTACCCAAAACAGTGGTCAGAAAATGGCAATTTGGCCAATTTCACACAAATTTCAAACGATGCCAATTTCAAAATAGGGTCCATAATAAACAATGCAGACATTCATGGCACTAAAATAACATATTTTCAGTTCATTAGTCACATCTCCATGCTCCTTTTATGTTACTTTTGCTTTCGATTTTGAATTTTTATTTTCACAAAAAAATAGAAGATTTATTGTTATGTATTCAACTGCATCATTGTAGAAACGGTATAAATAATATCAGTGCACTTGTGCAAGCATATTAGACATGCCAGTTGATGTGTATTGGACGCATGGTGTGATTTGTTTACTCTTGAACATCGACAAAAATCGAACATTTTCGCTACTTTGCGCTCAGTTTCAAGGTACTTGTCGTCGAAAAACCAATCAAAATCATCACCATTTGTATAGTATATCTTCCATTCTATCGAATGAGACCAAGAAAACCAGAATACAACCACAAATACCATACGATAATACACTCGAAAGTCGCTGTTTTATACCAAAAAAACGGTCAGTTTTTTTTTTTTTCTCATTATGCACTGCGTGCTTCAGGATTTTTTTTATACTGAGCACACTGACCACGCAGACCCATTCTTTCATATGTAGGCCTGCCAGCTTTCTTCCACCAGATTTGAAGGCACTAGAATTTAGGCGTACAAGTACGTGACCGACCCTGGCTGCACTGACGTACTAGTACGGGACCGACCCTCAAAGGGTTAATATATTTATAGATGGGGTTGTAAAAGAAGTAAATGCTAGGGTGTTGGGGAGAGGGGTGGGATTAAATTATGGAGAATTAAATGCAAAATGGGAGTTGACACAGTTACTTTTTGCTGATGATACTGTGCTTATGGGAGATTCTAAAGAAAAGTTGCAAAGGTTAGTGGACGAGTTTGGGAGTGTGTGTAAAGGTAGAAAGTTAAAAGTGAACATAGATAAGAGTAAGGTGATGAGGGTATCAAACGATTTAAATAAAGAAAAATTTGATATCACATTGGAGAGGGATTATGGAAGAAGTAAATGTTTTCAGATATTTGGGAGTTGACGTGTCAGCAGATGGGTTTATGAAGGATGAGGTTAACCATAGAATTGATGAAGGAAAAAAGGTGAGTGGTGCGTTGAGGTATCTGTGGAGACAAAAAACGTTATCCATGGAGGCAAAGAAGGGAATGTACGAAAGTATAGTGGTACCAACACTCTTATATGGGTGTGAAGCATGGGTTGCAAATGCTGCAGCGAGGAGGAGGCTGGAGGCAGTGGAGATGTCCTGTCTAAGGGCAATGTGTGGTGTAAATATTATGCAGAAAATTCGGAATGTGGAAATTAGGAGAAGGTGTGGAGTTACTAAAAGTATTTGTCAGAGGGCTGAAGAGGGGTTGTTGAGGTGGTTTGGTCATTTAGAGAGAATGGATCAAAGTAGAATGACTTGGAGAGCGTATAAATCTGTAGGGAAAGGAAGGCGGGGTAGGGGTCGTCCTAGAAAAGGTTGGAGGGAAGGGGTAAAGGAGGTATTGTGGGCGAGGGGCTTGGACTTCCAGCAAGCATGTGTGAGCGTGTTAGATAGGAGTGAATGGAGACGAATGGTTTTTGGGACATTACGATCTGTTGGAGTGTGAGCAGGGTAACATTTTGTGAAGGGATTCAGGGAAACCAGTTAATTGATTTAATTGGACTTGAGTCCTGGAAATGGGAAGTACAATGCCTGCACTTTAAAGGAGGGGTCTGGGATAGTGACAGCTGGGAGGGACAATTCTCAGCTGTCGTATCTGAGCTCCTCTGCAAAGACAGTGATTATGTATGAGTGTGGTGAAAGTGTTGAATGATGATGAAAGTATTTTCTTTTTGGGGATTTTCTTTCTTTTTGGGTCACCCTGCCTCGGTGGGAGACGGCCGACTTGTTGAGAGAGAGAGAGATTTACTTCTTCCATAATCCCTCTCTCCAATGTGATATCCAATTATTCTTTATTTAAATCATTTGATACCCTCATCACCTTACTCTTATCTATGTTCACTTTCAACTTTCTTCATTTACAGACCCTCCCAAACTCATCCACTAACCTTTGCAACTTTTCTTTAGAATCTCCCATAAGCACAGTATCATCAGCAAAAAGTAACTGTGTCAACTCCCATTTTGCATTTAATTCCCCATAATTTAATCCCACCCCTCTCCCCAAAACCCTAGCATTTACTTCTTTTACAACCCCATCTATAAATATATTAAACAACCATGTGACATTACACATCCCTGTCTAAGACCTTCTTTTACCGGGAAGTAATCTCCCTCTCTCCTACACACCCTAACCTGAGCCTCACTATCCTCATAAAAACTCTTTACAGCCTTCAATAACTTACTACCTTTTCCATACACTTGCAACATTTGCCACATTGCTCCCCTATCCACTCTGTCATATGCCTTTTTTAAATCCTTAAATGCAATGAAAACTTCCCTACCTTTATCTAAATACTGTTCACATACAGTGGTACCTCGAGTTACGATATTTTTTCGTTCGAGAATGCTGTTCAAGTGCCATTACCAAACGAATTTATCCCCATAAGGAATAATGTAAAATAGACTAGTCCTTTTACATCCCCAAAAATATACTTACAAAAGCATTTAAAAAAATAAACTTACATAAAAGGGCGATTTTGGGGACCATCGTAACTCGAGGTACCACTGTATATGCATCACTGTAAACACTTGATCTACACATCCCTTACCCACTCTGAAGCCTCCTTGCTCATCTGCAATCCTACTCTCTGTCTTACCTCTAATTCTTTCAATAATAACCCTGTCATATTTAATTCTTCCAATTTTTTACTGTTATTTATCTGTGCAATTTCATGATTTAAAATGTTTTTACATTGATAAGTGCATAACACAACTGTACTCTATAACATCTTTAAATATTTTTCATGATGCAGAGTTATAATTGTCTATTTATTTGCTTTTAAAAATAGTAGATTTTACATTTACATGATATAAAAAATTTACCGTTTATCAGAGGAAAGGTGAGATGCATAAACAGATCTCCTAACACCTGCTGCCCCTTCCTGTTAACCTAGTAGTAAATAAATACCTAGTGGTTAGTAGACTGTTGTGAGGTGCATCCTGGGGAAGCATCTATAAAAGGACCCCAGTGGAAACAAGCCACACTGCTTGGCTTTTTTTGGTGTATCCTAAGTTGTTAACCCTCTGGGGTACCTAACCCTAATAAAGTCTTCTAAGGTGTATGTTGTTGCATGTTTGTAAACCTTATGCTGGACAGTTAAATGCACTTGTTATCCAGAAGTGTTGCTTTTTGGTTTTGGGAGTAAACAAAAAGATTATTTTATTTTGATGCAATCCTTTTGAAACTCTGATTATTGAGTGTATATACCAAGACTCTGTACAAATATTTTTCTCAAAAGAAATGGTATGTAAGTTATGAAGATATGGCTACCACCAAATATCCTAATTATCCTATCTTGAATTTACTTACATCATGATATGATTTTGTTTTGCCTTTTACAGTAATGCCCCAGCTTATGTTGATCCATCATAAAATGATACACACTTTTGATACTGGCACTTAGGAACCAGTTTCTTACAAATGTTGATCTTCAGTTACAGCCATTGCAATAATGTAAACAAATTACAGTATTTAAAATAATTTTATCTTGCTTAATTTTTAATTGAGTGCATTCGTTCTTTGTGCATGTTCATTTTTTACTTTTTTTTAACACTTCGACCATTTCCCACCGAGGCAGGGTGTTCATTTTATGCTTGTATAAAGAGCTCACATATGTTTATTAGAGGTTAGTCAAGATTGAACTATAAATATTTTTCCTCAATTTTTTCCAATTGCATTCATATTTTGCATTCTGCATGTTTTTTATTCATGTGTGGAAAGTTCATTTTTTATCGGAGATTTGTTAAGAAATGCATATCAGATAATTATATTGTTCAGTTTAACTGTGGCAGCCATTGCTCCTGCCTACGCACAATACAGGTCAGTGATTGAGGCGTGGGATAGCAAGAGCGCTGCTTACTCACACCAAACCCTAACCTGCACAGTTACCCTCATTCATCCCTTCCCACACCATATACCTAGGCATTAAATTTATACACTTATCATTGCAGTGAAAGAATGGTGAGCATAGATAGTATTAGATAGTACATTGTATTAGCATAGTATTAGATAGTACATTGTGAGAGAGGGTGGGAGGGGGAAAGACAGAGAGAGACAGTCCAGCTTCTACCACTGCATTCCTCTCATGCCACACTCCTCACCACAATATTAAGAGTGTGAACATATGTAAAGAGTCTTGTATTAGATATGATGTTGGAGTGAATAAATGAGTGGAAGAGGGGAAATAAGGAATGGGAGAAGGTTAGGTAATGCAATGGGAGAAGGAACAGGAAGTGAAGAAAGAGGAAGAAAAGAGAGAGATATGGATTCATGTGGATTCCTCCGAGTATTCTCCTGCACATTTTTTTATTTCATTGTTAAACAAATCAGTGAAATTGTATACATAATATTATGGCTTAGGAGCACATTTTTTATTATAATATAGGTGTCTACTGTTTATGAGAAATTAGGTTCCAAGTTCCAAATACCCTAGTACATAACAAATAATTGTCAAGAATGTGTTTATAAGTTGGGGCACTACAGTATACAAATTTTAATGGATTCTTTATCTTTATCATTAGGTATGGTGTAGCAGCTAGTCAAGAGGATAAATTATGTGCTGCCCTAAAGAAAATAGTGCCAGATTTTGTCAAGGACTCAGCAATATGGCTGCCATCTGACACTGCGATGGTAAAGCTGAATCTATTTGCTAATTATTTCTGCCACTTACATACGCAAAATTTTGCTCAGTATCCTTATTCATACGCATACGCTTTTACAAAATATCATTACTAATGCAAGACCAGTATTTAGTTGAAACTAACTTTAACCTCAGTATTTAGGTGAAACTAACTTTAACCTCAAGTTAATGAACTTTTTATTTTGCATTATCATTTACTTCTAAATAATACTGCATTTTCAGTATTCTGCTATTGAAATTTATATTTTCATTTCCAATAGTAGCATGCCATTACCATTAGTGGTGTGCATTACCATTATAAAGAGTTTATCCACCCCTTTGGCAAGGCATTTTTGCTGGTGTGGGAGAGACCTAGCATCACTGCTTGATGTAAACACACTAGTCACTCTCTGGATACTTACCATATGATAGTCTCTCTGTGGTTTCCAATCTCTGTTATCATTCATATCATCACCTTGCTTTGTCTCTGGATATAAACCATGGCACCCAAAAGGAATAAAGGTGATGCTGGATATGCCAAGAAGACAAGTAAGTGTAAAACTCTTAAAATTTCAAAGAAAATTGGGGTTAGAGTAAAGGTGGGAGGTGGTGGTGATTATTGCTGGTAGGTTACTCATACAGCTAGTGTGACACATAATTAAACATTTTTGTATCTTGAACAGTCATTTACCTAAGTTAGTTGCATTTAAGTCATTGTGGAGTATATTGGTGATTTATAATAGTGTGAAAAGAGAAAATTGTGTTGTCATGAAAAATTAATTTCATAATTTGGAAGTTGTGGAGAATTGGCAGTATCATACACCCCCTTCTCCCTATTAGTTCATTAATGGGTGGTTTTACTGTCATCTTAAATGCTGACCCCTAGAAATGGGAGGTTCCAAACATATTTTTTCTTTATAAAAAGGATCTTTCAGTTTTTATATTTAATTACAGGTTCCCCCAAGTGAGCTGGTACGTGAAGGTGTTAGAGTGTGCAGAGTGGTGCAGGACCCAGGCCAGTTTGTTGTTGTTTTCCCAGGTGCCTTCACTTCCAGCATATGTAAAGGATATCTGATCTCAGAAAGTGCATTCTTTGCTCGTCCTCAATATTTTGAGCGGGCTGTTGCTGTAAGTAATTTTTTATTTTCAATAAATATGTTCTAATCACATACCATAATGTACATTTCATTTACAGTAGGGCCCTGACTCATGACATTCTGGCTTAGTGTTTCTCACTTATGACTTTGGCACCAATTAATTACTTATGAACACCGATCTGCAATTGTGATCTTTGCAAATATTTAAACAGAAATGATTTCAAATAAATAATTTTTCTCATTTTTTTACCATTTGCCTTTTGTTTGTTTATTATATGCATGTTTAGAGAGCTCACATTTGTTTGATAGAGAGTGGTTAAAATTTATAGGTTTAATATTTACATTTTTCTTAATGTTTAATTAAAAATAAATCTCAATTATTTTCTACCAAATGCATTTATACATTATGTTTGCTCATTATACAGTGGACCCTCGGTTAACGAAAAAAATTCATTGCAGAAGCCTGCTCAAGTGCCATTACCGAACGAATTTACGTCCTTAAGAAATAATGTCATGTAGGTTAGTCTATTTCAGACCCCCAAAACTACACTTCCACAAGAACTTACAAAATTTTACTTACATAATTGCACGATTTCCGGGGTATTCGTTAACCGAGGGTCCACTGTATACATGTATTGAGAGCTCACATTTGTTTGGCAGAGATGAAGTCTAGAGACCTACCTCAAGGCCACATTTTATAGTTTTGGCATTGGTCTTGGATGGTCTGATCTCAGTCTTGATCTCAGTCTTAGCTAGACATATTTCGGTCTTAACCGAATGTACTAGTACACTACTGACGACTGTGTGTCCATTGTGCTAGTACACACAATTTGTCGTACCTGCAAATCTGCCACCTGCCCTGCCAATATTTTTGACCTCATCACAACTCTTTGAGTCTTCTACAATTGATTCTTACGTTTGAAAAAAAACTAAGGCCAGGAGGGTCCACACATTGTATCATGGCTAATTACTCAGGTATGACTATGTGTCTGACATACTAGTATGCCCTACTAGCATAAGTAAACAATGAAATCAGGAGCTGTTGTTCCACCATCTACTCTAAGATATTGATGAAGAAGGTAGCTTGACATTTTATTGAAGAAGTTCTTTCATGGCTGACCAATAGGCAACAGAGTTTGCATAAATGGGGAGTAGTCAGAATGGGGAAACATTGCAAGGGGCGTTCCACAGGACTCACTGTTAGGTCACTTATTCCATAAATGACATTGACGAGTGAATAAATAGATGCATAAATGAATTTGGTGATGACACCAAAGATAGGCTGCCAAATATAAGAGGAGGACACCAGGGTACTTAAGGATGATCTGAACAGGTTATGTTATGGTCAGAAAAGTGGTAGATGCAATTTAATATGAGTAAATATTAGAGTCTAATCCTAGGATAAGAAAATAACCAGGGCACCTTTCACTAAATAAAACAGATCATAATCAAATTGAATATATATAAGACCTAGGAGTTCTGTTTAGCAGAAATCTAAAGCCAAGACTACAATGCATAAGTGTTTGCAGTAAAGCTAATGGACTTTGACACCGTGTTGCCTCAATTTCATGCACAGTCCAGATATATTACCTCTCTGTAAGGTGTCTTCTACTGATGTTATCTTCACCTGTTAGAAGTGACATATCTTGTGTAGAACTCCACACCAGAGATGTTTAAAGTGAAAAATTGTGGAACAAAAAAGAATAGTGTCAAAGCATATTTTAGCATGTACCATTATTGCATGATTACATTATATTTTTCTTTTCAGTCCTTCAAAGCACTTCATGACTGCTGTGAACCATCAATGTTCTCGCTGGACCGTTTAGTACTGTCAGTTGTCAGTGATCCTCGAGCGACATTAGATGGCCTCTTGCGGGCTAGACAACTTGTGCTCCAAGTTGTAGAAAAGGAAAAGAGACTAAGAGCTCAACTTGCTGAGATTGGTAACTATGTGCTTATTATTTTGTTTTAAAGGTACAGGATAGATAAATTCTAAGAAATTTAGATCAAACACGAGCTTGCATTTAAAATCACCATTTGCATCTTTTAGGAGTGAGGAAGAGCAGGATGTGAGTGTGGGGGAGGTGCGTGAGGCGTTACGTAGAATGAAAGGGGGTAAAGCAGCAGGAACTGACAGGATCATGACAGAAATGTTAAAAGCAGGGGGAGATATTGTGTTGGAGTGGTTGGTATCTTTGTTTAATAAATGTATGAAAGGGGAAGGTACCTAAGGATAGGCAGAGAGCGTGTATAGATCCTTTATATAAAGGGAAGGGTGACAAAAGAGATTGTAAAAATTATAGGGGAATAAGTTTACTGTGAAGGGATTCAGGGAAACCAGTTAATTGATTTAGTTGGACTTGAGTCCTGGAAATGGGAAGTACAATGCCTGCACTTTAAAGGAGGGGTCTGGGATAGTGACAGTTGGGAGGGACTTATTCTCAGCTGTCGTATCTGAGTGCCTCTGCAAAGACAGTGATTATGTATGAGTGAGGTGAAAGTGTTGAATGATAATGAAAGTATTTTCCTTTTGAGGATTTTCTTTCTTTTTGGGTCACCTTGCCTCGGTGGGAGACGGCCGACTTGTTGAAAAAAAAAAAACAGTTGTGTCAAATCTTATATGCATGGTACCACTATACTCTCATCCATTGCCCTCTTTGCTTCCATGGATAATGTTCTTTGCCTTCATAGACTCCTCAGTGCTCCACTTACCTTTTTTCTTTCATCAATTCTATGATTCACCTTGTCTTTCATAATCCCATCTGATGACGAGTCCACTCCCAAATATTTGAATATACGTATTCACTTCTCCATACTCCCTCCCTCAAATCTGATATCCAGTCTTTCATTACCTAAATTTTTTATTATCCTCATCACCTTGCTCTTTCCTACATTCACTTTTAATTTCCTTCTTTTACATGCACTTCCAAACTCATTTACCAACCTCTGCAACTTCTCTTCCGAATTTCCCAAAAGCACAGTGTCATCATCAAAAAGCAACTGTGACAACTCCCACTTTGTGTTAGATTCTTTATCTCTTAATCCCACACCTCTTGCCAACACCCGAGCATTCACTTCTCTTACAACTCCATCTATCAATATATTGAACAACCATGGTGACATCATGCTTCTCTGTCTAAGGCTTATTTTACTAGGAAATAATCACCCTGTCTCCTACATACTCTAACCTGAGCCTCACTATCCTCATAAAAACTCTTCACTGCTTCCAGTAACCTACCACCTATTCAATACATTTACAGCATCTGCCATATTGCTCTCCTATCCACCCTATCATGTGCCTTTTCCAAATCCATAAATGCAACGAAAACCTCTGTACCCTTGTCTAAATACTGTTCACCTATATGATTCATTCTAAACACTTGTTCTACACACTCCCTACCATTCCTAAAGCCTCCGTGTTCATCTGCAATCCTGCTCTTCATCTTATTTTTAATTCTTTCAATAATAACTCTACCATGCACTTTACCAGGTATACTCAACAGGCTTCTTCTATAAATTTTACACTCTCTTTTGTCCCCTTTGCTTTTAAACAAAGGAACTATTCATGCTCTCTGCCAATCTCTAGGTACCTTCCCCTCTTCCATACATTTATTAAAAAAAAAGCACCAACCATTCCAAAACTATATCCCCACCTGCTTTTAACATTTCTGTCTTTATCCCATCAATCCCAGCTGCTTTACCTCCCTTTCATTCTACCCACTGCCTCACGCACCTCCCCTGCACTCACAACTGCCTCTTCCTCACTCCTACAAGATGTTATACCTCCCTGTCCAATGCACGAAATCACAGCTTCCATATCTTCATCGACATTTAAAAGTTCCTCAAAATATTCCTCCCATCTTTCCGATACCTCCAACATCTCATTCAATAACTCTCCTCTCCTGTTTTTAACTGTCAAATCCATTCGTTCAGAAAATAAAGAGTGAAAAAATTAGACAAGGAGCAGAGATGCAGTTGTTGAGATGATGCAATTTAGAATGAGTGGAGCAAAATGGATTGACCAAGAGGATGTATAAATTGGGTGGACAAGAGGAAGTGCAGGGGGTATCACAGGATTTGTTGGAGGGAGAGTGTGTGAGATAAGTTTTGTCAAATAGGGACTTGAGCTTCCAGAATTATGTATCACGTTAGATTGAAGTGGGTGGAAAAAAGTGGATTTTGAGATTTGAAGCCAGAAGTGTACAGACATCGCAATTCAAATGACCCTCCAAACTATAACATCCCCACCCCTCCATGCTTCCCTGAATTCCTTCATAAATGTTACTTTGATCACTTTGATCACACATACCTGCTGGATGCTCAAGTCATTACCCCATAAAACCTTCACAACCTTCCTCCAACCCATTCTGAGACAACCCCTTCCCCTCCTTCATTATACCCCAAAATTATACAGCATATTGTTCATCCTGTGCTGCACCATCCTCTCTGAATGCTCAAACTCCCTCAACAGTTTCTCCTCTGCCCTCTGAATAATGCCTTTTATAACCTCACTCTCTTATAATCTTTACGCTTCAAAATTCTTTGCATAATAAACAAATCACAAAGCGGGTGAGGCTCGAACCCATTGCAGGGTAGTACTAAAACAGCCAGGCCATTGGTCTGGCTATCTTTAGGGCTTTCCTGCCATGGATTTGAACCCCACCTGTACTGTGATTTGTTTGCAATTGTGTTATTACGGTTTTGCGAGTCATGACAGTGGCTTTGAAGGGACTTTAACTAGAGCACACCTCAGCCACACGTCTGTAAAAACCTACTTTTGTGGTCACAATGGGGTCCATGCTAACCTCTCTATGGTGTATAGAAATATAACTTGTTGCATAAATCCTATTAGAGCCAGCTGCCCCAGTGGTTAATGCACTGGCCTGTGAGTTTTAATAACTCTCCTGCATAGGGTTCGAGCCCCACCCGTTTTGTGAGCATTCATATTATTATGATTTCATGAGTCATTCTTTGCATAATATTCACACAACTCATTGTTTTCAAGCAGAATATCTCCACTACTTCCAGTCCAACCTCTTTGCTGTGATGTTTATACCCTATACCTCACATACCATATAGAAGGGTTGGTACCACCATACTCTGGTACTTTTCTCATTTTACCTTCTTACATTAATGTCTTTCTATCCACAGATACCTCGACACTCCATTTACCTGTTTCCCCAAAAATCTATCTGTAGTTCACCTTGGCTTTCACAGCCCCGTCTGTTGATATATCCATTCCCAAATATAGTCTGTATATAATATATGTACTGTAGTTAGTTTTCTCTCATTTTTAGGTTTAGAAGCAAGTGAAAGATTATCGACTCCTGATTCTCATAGAAAAAAGAAGAGCCGATTTATTGAAGATGAGGAAGAAAATGTGTGTGAAATGTGTCGACAGAATCTTTATGTGTCTTTGGTAAGTTGAATGTTACTTTAATAAAAACAATATTCATGTATGTATTTCACATTGGAACATGTACTATAAACAGTAGGGCCCTACTTATATGGAAGGTTAGGTTCCAGGCTATTGCCGGAAAGCAGACATCGCCGAAAAGCAGAACGCCACTTTTTTTTTCCACTTATAAGTGCATATAAGTGCCAGATAACAAGTTTACACTAACATATATTATGTTAGCAATAGAACTTTCATTAAAGACAATAAAAAGTAAAATACACACACAGTACACCCATTACTTACCTTAAAATATTTGTAGTCCTAATGTAGGGTGAGAGGTGAGTTTTATTTGTATGAAGTCAGGTTTGGGAGGTATGATAGCCAGCCAGGTCAGCCCACCCCACTCACACTTAATATACTACGACATATAATTAAAGCACCCCAGAGCGATAAAATACATATACAGTGGACCCTCGGTTAACGAATACCCCGGAAATCGTACAATTATGTAAGTATAATATTTTAAGTGCATGTGGAAGTGTATTTTTGGGGGTCTGACATAGACTGACCTACGTGACATTATTTCTTAAGGACGTAAATTCATTCGGTAATGGCACTTGAGCAGGCTTCTGGGATGAAGTTTTTTCGTTAACCGAGGGTCCACTGTACAGTACATTCATTATTTTTTTTTTTTTTCAACAAGTCGGTCGTCTCCCACCGAAGCAGGGTGACCCAAAAAGAAAGAAAATCCCCAAAAAGAAAATACTTTCATCATCATTCAACACTTTCACCACAAATATTTGTAGGGCAGAAAGGTGAGTTTTATTTGTAGGAAGTCAGGTTTGGGAAGTTTGGTAGCCAGCCAGGGCAGCCAGCCCTACTGTATATACATGTCTGCTCCTGGCCGTATGAAAATTTGTCACCAGTTTGCACACAAAAAAATATATAAAGAGCTTTAAATTAATACTGTTTACAATTGTATGTCATATTCAGAAAAAATATGTGCATATCAGAGATTATTTCAAAATAATAATTTCACGAAGCATTCTCTTTTATACAGAAAATCTGCCAGAAATTTTTAGATATCTAAATTGAAATTGAAGTTGTTTTTTTTTCCTATTGCACAAGAAATTTACATTTCAAATTAAAACTAAATATAAAGAATTATACAGTACCTGATTACATAAAGGTTACTTAGACTGATTAGGAACTAACTACACATATAGGAAATTATCAGGTTTCCTCTTGAAGACAACTAAGGATCTGTTGGTAATTCTTTTTGTGTATGAAGAAAGGGTGTTGAAAAGTCTTGGTCCCTTTACACTTACTGAGTTATCTCTTAGTGTTCTCAATGCATCCCTGCTTTTCACTGGGGGTATTTTGCACTGTTTGCCAAGCCTTTTGCTTTAGTAAAGAGTGATTTCAGTGTGCAGATTTGGGACTGATCCGTACAGAATTTTTCAGATGTAAATTATGATGTTTCTCGTTTATTTTCAAAAGTGCTTGATTGAATTTATTTAAGCAGTGAGCATTCTCTGTACATTCTCCAGATTTAGAAATTTGCCTTCCATAAAGGGGGATGTTAGCAAACAACAATATTCCAGTCTATTGAAAACAAATGTACACTAAATATAATAATACCAACAGATGTACAGACTAGAATGTCAGATTTGAGGTCGATCTTAACCTGTTAATGGTTCTGGGTGTCATCACCCCTGCGCTTCATTCCTAGACCATGTCTCCTGGTTAATGACCTGTTGTTGCTAGTAGCATGCAACTCAGTGTAGGCACCACAGCCTGGCCAATCAGCTGTGTAGAGGAACTTGTTGTGTTCTTTTTAGGAAACAGGTAAGGATCTGCACTTACAACTGTAGTATATGGCTGGCGGAAGGAGAGGGTAATGTCATGTTCTTACCACAGGACCTCATACTTAAACAGTTGAGAAGTTACTTTTTATTTGATCTCTGAGAATTGTTTTAAGCATTGGGAGGAGCAGAATGGTAAAAAAATAACAGGAACCAAGAAAACAAAAGGGAGGATGAGTAAAGAAAAAAGGAGGGAGAGAAGGAGTAGGCTAGTGATTGTGTTTGTCCTAGAATGGCCAGCCATAGGGTGATCACATTATCTCTGCTGGTTGGATGGATATTTTATTTACTTTAATAAATACTTTATATTTATATACTGTAATGTTTACTTAAAATTCCAGGTGACTAACTCCCAAGAAGAAGCTGTATATTGTCTTGATCATGCTCTTGTCTTTCTGAGCAAGAACCCAAGTCACTTGGAATTCTGCAAGCTTATGTACACGTATAGTTTGGTAAGTCTAGAAAGTCACTATTTTTGTTTAATATCATTCAGTACCATTAGTTCTCATTGTTATGTACAATATCTCTTGAAGATGGTACCAGGGGTCCCTGCCCCCTTGGCCTGGTTTTGGACCAGGTCTCTCAGGTTCATTATGATAAGCCATTTCACATTTTTACAGCAATTGAAAAAAAAGGTATTTCACATCATTTAGTAGAAATCATTTCTCTATAATTTAATACCATATTGTTCACTTATTGAGCATTAATAGTATTTTTTCTAAGTCTAAGGTCATAACATGTATCTAGTAATATTTTTTTTTCAACAAGTCGGCCGTCTCCCACCGAGGCAGGGCGACCCAAAAAGAAATAAAATCCCCAAAAAGAAAATACTTTCATCATCATTCAACACTTTCACCTCACTCATACATAATCACTGTCTTTGCAGAGGCGCTCAGATGCAGCAGTTTAGAATAGTCCCTCCAAATTTTCAATATCCCAGACCCCTCCTTAAAGTGCAGGCATTGTACTTCCCATTTCCAGGACTCAAGTCCGGCTAAATCTATAATAACCAGTTATAAAAGAATTTCAGCAGCCTGTCTTATAACTTAGCTGGCAGGCCTTCTAGTAATACAATGAATAAAAAAATATCTTTATACCTTGCTAAGGGGTCAACTAGCTTGATTCTGACCAAGAAGTGTGAAAATCAGAAAATTTCAGAAGAAAAAAAATATAAAATTTTGTCCTACAGCTAGTGTCATAACTCTCCAAACAGACTGTATGCCTTTTCTAAATCCATAAGTGCAATGAAAAGTTCCTGATCTTTATCCATGTATTGTTCACTTGAGTGCTTCAGTGTAACACTTGGTCTACACATCCCCTACCCTTCCTAAAGTCTCTTTGTTTCTCTGTAATCCTACTCTTTGTCTTACCCATAATCCTTTCACTAATAACTATCGTACACTTTACCTGGTTTACTCAAAATGCTTATTCTCCTATAAATCTAACACTTTTTATACAAAGGAGCTATGCATGCTCTCTGCCAAACCTTAGGTCCCTTACCCCTTTCATGCATATGTTGAACAAATGTACTTACCACTCCAAAACTATAGCCCCACCTGATGTTATCATTTCTATCTTAATCCCATCTATCCCAGCTGCTTTACCCCATTTCATTGTACCCTGCACTCTGAAGGAGGGGTGAGGATATTTTAAGTTTTGAACTGTAGTATCAGTGCCCTGTTGGCAAGAGTGTGATGGTGAAAGTGTTTCTTCTCTTTTGGGTCCCCCTACCTCAGTGGGAGATGGCTGGTTTGTTATAAGAAAAAGAAAACATTATAAGTAAAGTCTCGAATGCCTTATCTTTCTTTCATTCAACATGTCGGCCGTTTCCCACCGAAGCGGGGTGGCCCAAAAGGAAAAACGAAAGTTTCTCCTTTTACATTTAGTAATATGTACATGAGAAGGGGTTACTAGCCCCTTGCTCTCGGCATTTTAGTCGCCTCTTACGACACGCATGGTCGAATGCCTTATGTTTTATTTTAATTACATCACCCTGTACAATATTCATTGAGCTCTTATTTTTATGTTAAATTTTTAATGAAAGATTCTCCTTACTTAATATAAGTACTGTACAGTTTTTCTAATGATCAAACTATTGCTTGCATTAGATACACTTGCATAAGTTAAACTTATGCATGCCTGCACTTGAATAATTTACTTCTTTATTTCAGTCTGAGCTTGATGGTGCAATAAAACAAATGGATGAGCGTATTCAACAGAAGAGTGGGAAGAAAATGTCACCCAATAGTAAGAAGTCCAAGTCACGTGAACATCATGATTCTTTCAGCAGTACCAGTAGTTCAAATCTTTGATGGTAAATTTAATAGAAACTTAAGACAGATTGTAAATAAGCCTTTCTATTAGCAAAAAATTATTGGTCACCTCCAGACTTGAAAGCAGGTAATGGTTGTGGAAGTTTTCCTATTGTGCATTATAACAACTTTAAGAAATTTGTTGTTGCCAAATTGCTTAGAAATAATTTCTTCATTGATTTTTACACTATCCTAAACACATACCTTGTAGATAAAACTAGGAAATTTGTGCAATTTTTTTTAAATGTGAAGAACAATATTGAATATTAGACAATCAATATTGACACTGAAGGAGACGTTAATTCATTTAGGGAGTATTTTTATTCCATCAGGTAGTGTTGTATATACTGAATCTTATTATGGATTTTACTGAGTAGTAGACTGATTTATTACTACAACTCATTGGAAACTGATTTGATAATCTGTCATTATTGCTTTGGATAGTCAGTCATGAAGCAGCCTCTACTTCAGTAATAATTGGTAATATTTACCTAA
The DNA here is from genome assembly GCA_009830355.1 of Cherax destructor. Classification (NCBI taxonomy): domain Eukaryota; kingdom Metazoa; phylum Arthropoda; class Malacostraca; order Decapoda; family Parastacidae; genus Cherax; species Cherax destructor. Next base: position 52,909 of record WNWK01008447.1, on the reverse strand, counting down.
ACTGCAAATTATCTCATTTCATTCATAGTAAGCATGAATTACAAAATGAACCAATATTTTATGATATTTAATTAGTTGTTCCTCTTTTGGTGCTTTTACTCATTAAAAGTATGTATAGTTTCATCATGTAAGATCTGCGTAAGATATTTTGGTCTTGAAATTATGGGAATTACAATTCACAAATTAATTTCATAATTTTCCAAAAGTTAGCTGCTCAGATTTTTTAATCTGTATTATGATAATACAGTATTCCTAGAAAATGCATTCTCAACTGATTCTTGCAGTTAATATTTGTGCAGATTTCTTAAAAGTAGTTTTGTACATGATAATAAGGAGAATGAGGAGGAACACCTGAATGATCATCAAGAAGGTTGATGGTGACATAAGATTGCAAGTTAGCTTAGGCAGACGTATTTTAATCGTGAAGAGTTGATACAGGTCATTAAAAATCTGAAAGCTATAACTGCCTTTTCCTGTGTAGAGAATTTTAGAAAATTTAAACTTGTTAAAAAAATTTGGCAAAGTAATTTAAAATTATATATGAATATTCAAATTTTTGGCATTACCTAGTCAGTGTTTACGGTAGAGTATTTCTAAATTAATAGCGTGACATTGTGAAACAGACTATCAACACACACACACATAGCACTATTCTAGGAACCTTGGGACACAGCTGGAAGTTAAATACATAAATGAGATACATGATGTCAGGAAATATTTATTCAGTCTAAGGGTATTTGGGGAGTGGAAAGATCGCAGTAAGGAAGTATTGGAGGCAGGCTCCATACGTAGTTTTAAGAGCAAGTACGATAGGGCTCATGAGGCTAGGAAGGAGTGAAATGGCAAGCAGCAAGTTGAGATATGGGGCCAGTAGCTAGGACTCAATCCCTGCAACCAAATAGATGAATAAATGTCACCCCTTATGAAAGTGTCATGGCATGAAACAGGCTGTCACCACACACATGGCACACACAGGCTTTCTAATGTCATGCCTTAATTTAAAATGTCATAGCCAGCCATGAGAGAAATTAAAAACTCAAATGCAATTTTTTCATTAAAATACCTAGTTTTTTACAAGTTAATTCTCCACTCATAGTCATACCCCATGTTTCTCTTTCATTAAATCATTGATGCTTCACTCTGTTTAGCTCCTCAATATTTGTCTTGAGTTGCTTACTTTCCGCTACTGTTTTTTCTGTTTTCTGATACATTAAAATATGGTTTGTAAACAGATGTACTTTGCTGCTGGTTTGATACAATCAAGAATTTGGATATCCAGGCACATACTTGAATGGAGCTTTTTTTAATTTGGATGTTTGGACATGGAATAACTGAAGCTTTACATATACAGTATACATGTATACAATTTATTCACTACCGAGACTGAATAATAAGTATTTTCTACATTTAAATATATTGGGTTAATATTTTTCTGATAAGAATGTTTCACAATAATATAAAAGTGATTTGCTATAATAATTTGCAATATGTCACTTTATTTCCATCTTGAGAAATTAAAAAAAAAATTACAGTTGACCCTTGAACAACACAGGTTTGAACTGTGCAGGTCCACTTATACACCTTTTTTTTTTTTCTTCGATAAATCTATTGGGAAAAAGTTTGAAGATTTGCGACAATTTGAAAAAAACTCGCAGATAAACCTTGTAACCTAGAAATATAATATATTAAGAAAAAGTTAGGTAAAAAAAGTAAAAGTAAAAGATTTATTTATTTCTAAAGCTTACAGTGTGTAATTACAATTTTGGTTTGCTAAGTACAAAGAAAGCCACTATCATGCCGGGGCATTTCGGGCAGGTCATGAATGCATAAAATATATATATAGATACTAGTCTGTTCTATCATTTACTAAAATATTTTTTTTTTTTTTCAACAAGTCGGCCGTCTCCCACCGAGGCAGGGTGACCCAAAAAGAAAGAAAATCCCCAAAAAGAAAATACTTTCATCATCATTCAACACTTTCACCACACTCATACATAATCACTGTCTTTGCAGAGGCGCTCAGATACGACAGCTGAGAATAGTCCCTCCCAGCTGTCACTATTCCAGACCCCTCCTCTAAAGTGCAGGCATTGTACTTCCCATTTCCAGGATTCAAGTCCAACTAAATCAATTAACTGGTTTCCCTGAATCCCTTCACAAAATGTTACCCTGCTCACACTCCAACAGATCGTCATGTCCCAAAAACCATTCGTCTCCATTCACTCCTATCTAACACGCTCACACATGCTTGCTGGAAGTCCAAGTCCCTCGCCCACAAAACCTCCTTTACCCCTCCCTCCAACCTTTTCTAGGATGACCCCTACCCCGCCTTCCTTCCCCTACAGATTTATACGCTCTACAAGTCATTCTACTTTGATCCATTCTCTCTAAATGACCAAACCACCTCAACAACCCCTCTTCAGCCCTCTGACAAATACTTTTAGTAACTCCACACCTTCTCCTAATTTCCACATTCCGAATTTTCTGCATAATATTTACACCACACATTGCCCTTAGACAGGACATATCCACTGCCTCCAGCCTCCTCCTCGCTGCAGTATTTGCAACCCATGCTTCACACCCATATGAGAGTGTTGGTACCACTATACTTTCGTACATTCCCTTCTTTGCCTCCATTGATAACGTTTTTTGTCTCCACAGATACCTCAACGCACCACTCACCTTTTTTCCTTCATCAATTCTATGGTTGACCTCATCATTCATAAACCCATCCGCTGACATGTCAACTCCCAAATATCTGAAAACATTTACTTCTTCTATAATCCCTCTCTCCAATGTGATATCCAATTTTTCTTTATTTAAATCATTTGATACCCTCATCACCTTATTCTTATCTATGTTCACTTTCAACTTTCTACCTTTACACACTCTCCCAAACTCGTCCACTAACCTTTGCAACTTTTCTTTAGAATCTCCCATAAGCACAGTATCATCAGCAAAAAGTAACTGTGTCAACTCCCATTTTGCATTTAATTCCCATAATTTAATCCCACCCTCTCCCCAACACCCTAGCATTTACTTTTTTACAACCCCATCTATAAATATATTAAACAACCATGGTGACATTACACATCCCTGTCTAAGACCTACTTTTACCGGAAGTAATCTCCTCTCTCCTACACACCCTAACCTGAGCCTCACTATCCTCATAAAAACTCTTTGCAGCCTTCAGTAACTTACTACCTATTCCATACATTTGCCACATTGCTCCCCTATCCACTCTATCATATGCCTTTTCTAAATCCATAAATGCAATGAAAACTTCTCTACCTTTTATCTAAATACTGTTCACATATATGCTTCACTGTAAACACTTGAACTACACATCCCCTACCCACTCTAAAGCCTCCTTGCTCATCTACAATCCTACTCTATGTCTTACCTCTAATTCTTTCAATAATAACCCTGCCATACACTTTACCTGGTATACTCAGTAAACTTTTTTTTTTTTTTTTCATCAAGTCGGCCGTCTCCCACCGAGGCAGTAAACTTATTCCCCTATAATTTTTACACTCTCTTTTATCCCCCTTTCCTTTATATAAAGGAACTATACATGCTCTCTGCCAATCCCTAGGTACCTTCCCCTCTTTCATACATTTATTAAACAAAAATACCAACCACTCCAGCACTACAGTGAGCCCCCGGTTCTCGTCGGCAATCCGTCACAGAGGGCCCGTCGACCACCGGTTTGGTCGAACTCCGATTCTATTTTCCCCATAAGAAATAATGGAAATAAAATTAATCCGTCCCAGACATCCAAAAGTATTAAAAAAAAAATATTTTTAGAACTTTTGACATTAAATTAAACACAATTTTATAAAAAATTAAGAAATAAATAGTACAATAACATGTCACTTACATTTATTGAAGAGTTGTTGATGTGTGGAGGACGGGAGGAGGAGAGAGTGGTACCTGCTAGTGTTTGGAAGGGAATCCCTTCCATTAACACTGCAGGTACCAAGTTCTTTTCTGGGGTTACTGGCCTTTTCTTTGAATGCTACACTCCTGCATGAATGCTACACTCCCTGCATGAATGCTACACTCCACCTGCATGAATGCTACACTCCCTGCATGAATGCTACACTCCCTGCATGCCTACTACACACCCTGCATGCCTACTACACTCCTGCATCCTTGCTACACTTACTGCATCCTGCTACACTCCCTGCATCCTGCTACACTCCCTGCATCCTTGCTACACTCCCTGCATGCCTGCTACACCCCTGCATCCTTGCTACACTCCCTGCATCCTTGCTACACTCCCTGCATACTTGCTACACTCCCTGCATCCCTGCTACACTCCTGCATATCTGCTACACTCCCTGCATCCTGCTACACTCCCTGCATCCTGCTACACTCCTGCATCCCTGCTACACTCCCTGCATCCCTGCTACACTCCCTGCATCCCTGCTACACTCCCTGCATCCCTGCTACACTCCCTGCATCCCTGCTACACTCCCTGCATCCCTGCTACACTCCCTGCATCTCTGCTACACTCCCTGCATCCCTGCTACCTCCTGCATCCCTGCTACACTCCCTGCATCCCTGCTACACTCCCTGCATCCCTGCTACACTCCCTGCATCCCTGCTACACTCCTGCATCCCTGCTACACTCCCTGCATCCCTGCTACACTCCCTGCATCCCTGCTCACTCCCTGCATCCCTGCTACACCCTGCATCCCTGCTACACTCCCTGCATCCTTGCTACACTCCCTGCATAAATGCTACACTCCCTGCATGAATGCTTCACTCCCTGCATATTCTTTACCACAGGCTTGGCACTAGGAGCTTTCTTGGGGCCCATGGTGGCTTATTTAGCAGTTGCAAGCACTAAAAACACTGGAATAATGACAATATATATGGTATGAATGCGTGGGTGGTGCGTGGGTAGTGTTCGCTCGCTGTAAACAATAACACACTGAGTGCCTGGGCGCCCAGCTGGGCCAGCCACACGCGTACGCGTTGGGACGGATAGCCGACTCGCCGAACTCCGAGTGGCCGCCTAATCCGAGTCAAAATATTGTAAAAAAACCCGTCGAACACCGATTTGGCCGAGCTCCGACGCCGTCGAACACCGGGGGTTCACTGTATATCCCCCCCTGCTTTTAACATTTCTGTCATGATCTCGTCAGTTCCAGCTGCATTATTCTCTTTCATCCTACGTAATGCCTCACGCACCTCCCCCACACTCACATCCTGCTCTTCTTCACTCCTAAACGATGTTGTACCTCCCTGGCCAGTACAGTGGACCCCCGAGTTTCGTAAACCCCGGAAATCGTACATTTATGTAAGTATAATATTGTAAGTGCTTGTGGAAAAGTATTTTTGGGGGTCTGAAATAGACTAACCTACGTGACATTTTTCCTTAAGGGGGTAAATTCGTTCGGTAATGGCACTTGAGCAGACTTCAGGAGTGAAGTTTTTACGAAACTCGGGGGGTCCACTGTACATGAAATTACCGCCTCCCTTTTTTCATCGACATTTAAAAGTTCCTCAAAATATTCCTGCCATCTACCCAATACCTCCAGCTCCCCATCTACTAACTTCCCTACTCTGTTTTTAACTGACAAATCCATTCGTTCCCTAGGCTTTCTTACCTTGTTTATCTCACTCCAAAAAATTTTCTTGTTTTCAGCAAAATTTCTTGACAGAGCCTCTCCCATTCTTTCATCCACTCTTCTTTTGCACACTCACCACTCTCTTCACCTTTCTTTTACTTTCCATATACTCTGCTCTTCTATTAACACTTCTGTTTTGTAAAAACCTCTCATAAGCTATCTTTTTCTCTTTTATCACACCCTTTACTTCTTCATTCCACCACTCACTCCTCTTTCCTCCTGCACCCACCCTCCTATAGCCACAAACTTCTGCCCCACATTCTAATACTGCATTTTTAAAACTATCCCAACTCTCTTCAACCTCCCCCACTACTCATACTTGCACTAGCCCACCTTTCTGCCAATAGTTGCTTATATCTCACCCTAACTTCCTCCTCCCTTAGTTTATACACTTTTACCTCTCTCTTACTTGCTGTTGCCATTTTCTTTTTGTCCCATCTACCTTTTACTCTAACTGTAGCTACAACCAAATAATGATCCGATATATCCGTTGCCCCTCTATAAACATGTACATCCTGAAGCCTACCCATCAACCTTTTATCCACCAATACATAATCCAACAAACTACTTTCTTTATGTGCTATATCATACCTTGTATATTTATTTATCCTCTTTTTCATAAAATATGTATTATTTTTTTTTTTTTTTCAACAAGTCGGCCGTCTCTTACCGAGGCAGGGTGACCCAAAAAGAAAGAAAATCCCCAAAAAGAAAATACTTTCATCATCATTCAACACTTTCACCACACTCATACATTACCAAACCTCTTTCTACACATAGCTCAATTAATGGTTCCCCATTTACATTTACCCCTGGCATCCCAAATTTACCTACTACTCCCTCCACAACATTTTTACCCACTTTAGCATTAAGATCCCCAACCACAATTACTTTCTCACTTGGTTCAAAACTCCCCACACACTCACTCAACATTTCCCAAAATCTCTCTCTCTCTCCTCTACACTTCTCTCTTCTCCAGGTGCATAAATACTTACTATAACCCACTTTTCACATCCAACCTTTATTTTACTCCACATAATCCTTGAATTTATACATTTATATTCCCTCTTTACCTGCCATAACTGATTATTCAACATTATTGCCACTCCTTTTTTAGCTCTAACTCTATTTGAAACCCCTGACCTAATCCCATTTATTTCTCCCCACTGAAACTCTCCTACCCCCTTCAGCTTTGTCTCACTTAAAGCCAGGACATCCAGCTTCTTTTCATTCATAACATCTACACTCATCTCTTTCTTATCATTCGCACAACATCCACACACATTCAAACATCCCACTTTGACGGTTTTCTTCTTTTTCTTTTTTAGTAAGCTATACAGGAAAAAGGGTTACTAGCCCATTGTTCCCGGCATTTTAGTTGACTTTTACAACACGCATGGCTTACGGAGGAAAGATTCTTATTCCACTTCCCCATGGATATAAAAGGAAAAGCAATAAGAACAAGAACTATTAAGATAAAATCAAAGAAAACTCAGATGAGTGTTTATACATAAACGTGTACATGTTTGCGTAGCGTGACCTAAGTGTAAGTAGAAGTAGCAAATCTATTATAAAAAGTTAAAATTTATCAAAACTTACGCACGCAAACACTTACAGATGGTATGTGGTGCCATTTGTAGTTGAGAGAAATGTAAACAAACATGAAGATGCAATATTAAATCATAACTGCATAAAATTAAATGTGGTACATCCTATACTACTACTGTTTTGTATCATATAAGACATTATTGATGTAGGTACCGAGAGACAGAAGTTTCATCTTGTAAACAAACAACCTAAACTTACAGTATCGATAAATACAGTACGGTACTGTAAATGTATTTTCTCTTCCTTATGATTTTCTTAACATTTTTTTCTAGGTTTATTGTAAGAATACAGTATATAATACGTATAACATACGTATTTGTTAATTGACTGTCAACAGGAGGCTATTAGTAGTTAAGTTTTTGGGGACTCAAATGTTATACGTGGATTTTTGACTGTGCTGGGGGTCGATGCCCCTAACCCCTGTGTTTTTCAAGGGTCATCTGTAATTGGAAAAAGATTTGAAAAATTTGGAAACCATCAAACTGAAATAGACCAGGAATAAACAAATTCTTACTTTTGTATCTTTTCTTTATCTGAGTTTCTGCTGTTTAGCAAATTTGCAGATTCATCCTTCTCCTCTCTGGTAACATTGTGCATTGGCAACTTTTATATTGTTATACACCATATTCTAAAGTTTGATACAAAATAATAAGGCTCTACTTGTGTAGTAACAAAAAACTTAAATTCAAGTAAAATTTAAGTAGCAGATCAGTAAGTGGTTTGCACAATATTTTAATGCAACATTTTGTTATGAAGTGTGTTTAGTTTGCAAGAATGTAAGAATTTAAAGTAATAGAAGTAAAAAAGATATTTAGTTGATAGGTACCATGAGATACTGTTGAAAATTTATAAAGTTTAATTTTTTTTTTAATTGCTAATGAGTTAAAAGAGCAAAGTAAAATGTTGGATAAAAGAGAGTTAATATTCTTGTGAGAAGGTTAAAAAATCTTGTTGTATTTATCCAGTATTCAAAATATTATGTTATATGATAAAAATGCATCAAATGCATCTATGGTCTCATTGTATAAATAATCATCAAAACTCACTATCTAATATTAAGGTAAAGAAAAGAAAATCTGTAAAAGAACCATATATCCTGTGAGATACAGTATTATACATTGAATAAATGCTGATGATTTTATGAAATGCTTAATTACAAGAATTTTTTTGAGATGTAAAAAGAATATTTATACTAGATCTTGGTAACTGAAGCATGTGACAAATTTTCTCAGCAAATCTTAAATGTATATGGAATAAGTACATTTTATAACATATATAAGCACAATATGATGTCTGAAATACACTATGCGAAGCAAGTCTGAAAACAAAGGTTCCCTATTAAGGCAGTAAAAAATTATTTAAAACATTGGTGATGTCTTCTTGTATGTTCTTGAAAATGAACACCCACAGACCTGATAAATAAAGCCTCGAGTGAATAGAAGGAAACTCCTAGCCCAGTGTTGGTTGATCTAATACTCCTTCTCTTGTGTTAATAATGTGTAAATATCCTATAGGGTAGAATTTACTTATTTATGTAATTATTAAATCACTTCCATGTAATTCTAAATTATTCAAAGCAATGTACAGTATTAAATTTAATGTTATGTAATATACATATGGCATTATTATCTTTATATCCTGATTTGTTTATTCTTTCTTTCTGGAAAGAGTTATTGATATGGAGGATTAAAGAATTCACACAGGTACTCACATTACACACCATACACACACGGGATGGAGCACTGCTCCTGTAGCTACGGATAGGTAAATGCACACACATATTCCATGTATATATGTATTTATGTATGTATGTGTATCCTTGCATGCACTTGTAGATGTGCAAGCACAAATATAAACAGTCCTGTATATATGAATGATTTTCCAACATAGTCACACCCCACCTCACTCCAGCACGTATATTAGCTTTGTCATTGCCGACTTGTTCTAAATGATAAGCAATGAGGAGAGATGCCATAAATGTGAGGCAAGTGTCAGTTATAGAAAATAACAACATTGAACATAACACTTGTTAAAAATACAGTATATCATACCGTTTCATTATTTGATCTTAAGGCCATGGATATACAATCACACACACACAAACACAGAAGTGTAATTAAACACGAGTCAATGGCACAAATGAACTATTGGAACATTTGATAAATAGTTGATAAAAAATTGAAAGTGACCTCCAAGCCAAATATCTCTTACAGTATTATTTTGATCAGCTAAGTATCAATGTTGTATGCACAAGGAGTAGACTGTATATTATGCTTCCCTCTAGAATGTATGCTGTTATTTGGTATTTTAGTGGCACTCAATTTCATACATTTATATTACAGTGGTACCCCGAGTTTCGTACAGCTCCCAACTCGAACATTTATATAAGTGTATTATTGTAAGTGCTTTTGTAAATGTATTTTTGGGGGTCTGAAACGATTAATCTAATTTACATTATTCCTTATGAGAACAAATTTGTTTGGTAACGGCACTCAAACAGCCTTCTGGAATGAATTTTGGCCGAAACTCGGGGTACCACTGTATAACATGTTTAGTAGCATAACTATAGGCTATAGCAGTGGTTCCGTACCTATGGGCCACAGACCTATGGGCCACAGACCTATGGGAGGCTACTGAGTTGTTCCAAGATTCCACAAAGCATTATTGAGATCATAATTTTTTGTCATGATGCATTTTCTTAATGGAGCCTAAAATTACAGCTGTTAGCATGTAGGGTATGAAAAAAAATTTGTGGCTAAAATGGGGCTCTCATGTTCAACATATGGGAATAACTGGTTTACAGTGTTAATGGGACAAGTCTATCATGGGTAACTAATAAATATCCCACTTTTTAAACAAATAAGGACAGCAGCCTTGCCATCTTAGAATACATATTGCAGCATTTTTTTTTTTTTTTTTTTTTTTTTTTTTTTTACCTCACTGGCTGTCCCTTGCCAATGCAGGATAACTCAGAGAAGAATAAACATCCTCGAGCTGCAGCATCCTCCACCCTCCCTTTAGAGTGCAGGCACTACTCTTCCCACCTCCAAGACTCGTATCCAGCTAACCAGTTTCCCTGAATCCCTTCACAGCACATTCTTTAAAAAAAACCACTTAGTCTCCATTCACATCTACTTTTAATACACTCGCACAAGCCTACTTGATCCTCAAGCCCCTAAAATTTAAATCCTCCTTTACCACCTTCCAACCATTCCTAGAATGACCCCCCTACCACTCTTACCATCCACCGTAAATTTACACACCCTCTTTGTCATCCTCTCACTCTCCATTCCCTCAAATTGACTTAGCAACCCCTCCTCAGTCCTGAATTATACCCTTGGTGAACCCATGCTGTCTTTATTATTTTTATTTTTTTAAACACGCTGGCCGTCTCCCACCGAGGTAGGGTGATCCAAAAAAGAAACTTTCACCGTCATTTACACTATCACTGTATTGCCATAGGCGCTGATTTTATTTGTTTTATACATGTATTGGGCTGATATTTGTTTGGTACAGGTTCAGTACTGAATTGTTTGATGAACTCCAGTACGACTTTTGCAAGCCTGCAGTACTGGGTTGTGTATAAGCAATGGGCAGTGAGAGTCAGGAATATCACTCATCAAAGAAAGAATTTTTTATTTTTTATTTTTCAACAAGTCGGCCGTCTCCCACCGAGGCAGGGTGACCCAAAAAGAAAGAAAATCCCCAAAAAGAAAATACTTTCATCATCATTCAACACTTTCACCACACTCATACATAATCACTGTCTTTGCAGAGGAGCTCAGATACGACAGCTGAGAATAGTCCCTCCCAGCTGTCACTATCTCAGACCCCTCCTTTAAAGTGCAGGCATTGTACTTCCCATTTCCAGGACTCAAGTCCAACTAAATCAATTAACTGGTTTTCCTGAATCCCTTCACAAAATGTTACCCTGCTCACACTCCAACAGATCGTCATGTCCCAAAAAACCATTCGTCTCCATTCACTCCTATCTAACACGCTCACACATGCTTGCTGGAAGTCCAAGCCCCTCGCCCACAAAACCTCCTTTACCCCTTCCCTCCAACCTTTTCTAGGACGACCCCTACCCCGCCTTCCTTCCCTACAGATTTATACGCTCTCAAGTCATTCTACTTTGATCCATTCTCTCTAAATGACCAAACCACCTCAACAACCCCTCTTCAGCCCTCTGACAAATACTTTTAGTAACTCCACACCTTCTCCTAATTTCCACATTCGAATTTTCTGCATAATATTTACATCACACATTGCCCTTAGACAGGACATCTCCACTGCCTCCAGCCTCCTCCTCGCTGCAGCATTTGCAACCCATGCTTCACACCCATATAAGAGTGTTGGTACCACTATACTTTCGTACATTCCCTTCTTTGCCTCCATGGATAACGTTTTTTGTCTCCACAGATACCTCAATGCACCACTCACCTTTTTTCCTTCATCAATTCTATGATTAACCTCATCCTTCATAAACCCATCCGCTGACACATCAACTCCCAAATATCTGAAAACATTTACTTCTTCCATAATCCCTCTCTCCAATGTGATATCCAATTTTTCTTTATTTAAATCGTTTGATACCCTCATCACCTTACTCTTATCTATGTTCACTTTTAACTTTCTACCTTTACACACTCTCCCAAACTCGTCCACTAACCTTTGCAACTTTTCTTTAGAATCTCCCATAAGCACAGTATCATCGGCAAAAAGTAACTGTGTCAACTCCCATTTTGCATTCAATTCTCCATAATTCAATCCCACCCCTCTCCCCAACACCCTAGAATTTACTTCTTTTACAACCCCATCTATAAATATATTAAACAACCATGGTGACATTACACATCCCTGTCTAAGACCTACTTTTACCGGGAAGTAATCTCCTCTCTCCTACACACCCTAACCTGAGCCTCACTATCCTCATAAAAACTCTTTACAGCCTTCAGTAACTTACTACCTATTCCATACACTTGCAACATTTGCCACATTGCTCCCCTATCCACTCTATCATATGCCTTTTCTAAATCCATAAATGCAATAAAAACTTCTCTGCCTTTATCTAAATACTGTTCACATATATGCTTCACTGTAAACACTTGATCTACACATCCCCTACCCACTCTAAAGCCTCCTTGCTCATCTGCAATCCTACTCTCTGTCTTACCTCTAATTCTTTCAATAACAACCCTGCCATACACTTTACCTGGTATACTCAGTAAACTTATTCCCCTATAATTTTTACACTCTCTTTTATCCCCTTCTCTTTATATAAAGGAACTATACATGCTCTCTGCCAATCCCTAGGTACCTTCCCCTCTTTCATACATTTATTAAACAAAAATACCAACCACTCCAGCACTATATCCCCCCCTGCTTTTAACATTTCTGTCATGATCCAGTCAGTTCCAGCTGCTTTACCCCCTTTCATTCTACGTAATGCCTCACGCACCTCCCCCACACTCACATCCTGCTCTTCTTCACTCCTAAACGATGTTGTACCTCCCTGGCCAGTACATGAAATTACCGCCTCCCTTTTTTCATCGACATTTAAAAATTCTTCAAAATATTCCCGCCATCTACCCAATACCTCCAGCTCCCCATCTACTAACTCCCCTACTCTGTTTTTAACTGACAAATCCATTTGTTCCCTAGGCTTTCTTACCTTGTTTATCTCACTTCAAAAATTTTTCTTGTTTTCAGCAAAATTTCTTGACAAAGCCTCTCCCATTCTTTCATCTGCTCTTCTTTTGCACTCTCTCACCACTCTCTTCACCTTTCTTTTACTCTCCATATACTCTGCTCTTCTATTTACACTTCTGTTTTGTAAAAACCTCTCATAAGCTACCTTTTTCTCTTTTATCACACCCTTTACTTCTTCATTCCACCACTTACTCCTCTTTCCTCCTGCACCCACCCTCCTATAGCCACAAACTTCTGCCCCACATTCTAATACTGCATTTTTAAAACTATCCCAACTCTCTTCAACCCCCCCACTATTCATACTTGCACTATCCCACCTTTCTGCCAATAGTTGCTTATATCTCACCCTAACTTCCTCCTCCCTTAGTTTATACACTTTTACCTCTCTCTTACTTGCTGTTGCCATTTTCTTTTTGTCCCATCTACCTTTTACTCTAACTGTAGCTACAACCAAGAAATAACTTGTGTGATTTATGCATTCTTCCTTCACCAAATCACTTTATACATTATTTACAGATGTTCAAGGATTTTAAGGCAAGGCAACTGTATATGAAACAATGAACACAAATTGTCACAAAACCGTAGGTTACAACGTCATATGCACGAACGAACGATTGAGAGAGTAGTTGGATGAAACAGTTACAACAGACCAAGTAATCAAACCATTGTCCCAGTTTCCCACAAAACAAGTTGGAATAACACTGCACACTAACAGTCTGCAGACAATTTAGTGCTGTATACCACCACTAGAGGGTTCTGGCTACTGTGCTTAAAGATGATTACAGCATTGTTTTTGGTCTCTTTCTTGCCAACTAAATATATATATACCTTACACATACATTTCTTGTTACTTATTAAAGTATTAATTTCTTGTATGTCTGTTTTAGGAATGTTTGATAGACCTGTAGTCATTTTGTAGAAATTGGTAAAGACATGTAAGATTTGGGCTGTCAAACAGCCTAGGTCACCTAACCTGACTTTGTCATTAGGTGAAGTACTTAGAGTTGTTCAACCTTTTTGATGTATTCTGTTATATGCCTTCTCTGTTCCTTGAGAATGTAATTGATACATGTAAAATTTAGTTTAAACCCACTAAAAATGAAAGATAAAGGACCTGCCTAGTATGGGCCAACAGGCCTGCTGCAGTGTTCCTCCTTTCTTATGTTCTTATGATAATATAGTATATTTTCACATTTCTGAGACTGCCTCTAAGTAGAGAATATACTGTGTGTCAAGTGTTAATATGGTAGTATATCAAATCACAGGACCTATAGGTGAGGTCAGAACAAATGACTTCATTATCACTGCCAAAATAGCATCAGGTTTTCATTGTCTCTGTGAGATATTGACATTTGAGACAGCTTTTCTGACAGCTGATTCATTGATTTTGTTGTAATTACAGTTTGCCTGTTGCAACAAGTTGGGATGTTCCCACTGTGTGTTGCAGTTCAAAGTTGTAACTTGTTGGAAGATAGATGAGCTTTCTTGTGCTTACCTCATTTATTATTTGTGTTTAATGATTCTAAAGTTAAAGTTTCTTCCAGTTTGTCTGATGCATGAAAGTTTGCTGCCTTTACAGGGATTTTGTATATCCCTGCCCTTTCTTGCTTTTCTGTGTGCACTGGAAAGTTCATCAATTTTGTTATGATAAGCACTGCTGTTTTTTCTTCACTTCTTAGGGGCGAAGACAAAACACTAAATAATGTAAGAAGTGAGGAAGATAATAGCAGTTATTTCCACAGAATAATTGTGCCAAATTGACTCAAGTGAATTTTAAAGACACATACAATGGATTGGATAGAAGTGGACCAAAATAGGATAAAAAATAGTATGGAAAATGATAGTGATGAATAAATTTATAGTGTATTAATGTTGATGGGATAATCTCAAAGAAAACAGTTACTCCTAAATTGATATAAAGGAAAAAGAAGCAAATAATGTGAGACTAACTGAAATCAAATTCAAAGAAAAATGCTCAGTATTCAGAAGGAACATAGATGAAAAAAGGGCAGGTGGATTAGTAGTAGTATTGAAAAAAAAAATACAAGTTACAGAAATCAAAATCAAAAGCACAAATAATGTCAATTTCTTAATAATAGAAATAAAATAAAATAAAAAATTCTTAATTGCAGATGCATACAATCTACCATGTAACAACAAATGAAAGAGAGAAGAATTATATATAATAAATAAGAGACTACTTACTGTACTTAATAGCTGTTACTGAAGTGACCATGCAAAAAATCATTGGATTTAGATATTTTACTTATAAAAAAAATATCCACTTACAACAGCAACCTTGTCATGGTGAGGGGTGGAGGCATTTGTTGTTCCTATGACACAGCAGGCAATGTCAGTATATGTCTTTGGGTAGGAATTGGGGATAGGGGAGAGTTAAGGGGGGCATTCTCTGTTTTCCACTTTGGTTGCTGGTGAAGTTAATGATGAATAGCTGCCACAAATGTAAGACCTCAGTATGGATTGTTGGCTCCTTCCACTGGAGGAATCACAGAGGTACCACTCTCTGCTGTTTGTTTTGAGTGTCTAAGCTGAGACATATTGGAGTAGATGGGATCTTTGCACTGGTTTAGGAGAAACATTCCCATCAATAGGCTCAATGGTGTAGGGGTGACTTCCTTCAAGGGAGTGCCTTGATTCTAATGAAGAGCTCTGCCTCTGAGCTACCATACCATTCCCCAGGTGCTGCTGTATGACCCCATACAGGTTTAGTGCTTCCCTATGAATATGCAGTAATAATAAAGCTCATAATCCGGTGTGGAGAGCTTCCTGGGAAGGTCAGTACGTACTTGACTCACAGCCCTCGGTAGGTGTCCCTGAATTCCAGGTCCAAATATTTTGATTACTGCATTAAATGATTTTGCATTCTTCTCTCAGTATTTGTAAGGTGGGTGACCATGCTTTTGAATTTCTTTATTTTGGAAGATCAACAATAATTGTCTTCAGTCATTCTGGTGTCCCTTGGTATCCTGCCAACCCCAGTCAGCCTGGCATGTCCATCACTTCTCAGTTTACCTGTACACCTAATTTGCTCCTAAAAATTCTTCTTGCTGAGACCCATTGCTGTTAGCATCTACAAATTTACTGTCACATATCTGTCATCAGTTGGCTACAAGGTAACTTTCCAAAAAGTTATGTAACCATGTTTGCATTTGTGCACATGCAGGATACTTTTCAAGCTAATGTCCTCTCCAAGGGTACCTAGTCCTTCCATTTAAAAATTTGTAGTCCGTCAGTACTGGTCCTGTCTTTATGCAGGAATGTAAGGTTCACGGTTTGTGAGGAAGTACTTGTCATATGGTCAAAACTCATCTCCAATCAGAGACATTTTCCTGACCCTCCTGTGGTGCACTTTACTCCAGTTCACAAGCATTTCCAGTACTATCTTTAGATGTTACTTTCTAACTTTCCCTAACTTTATACCCTTTTCCTCTGTAGAGCTCTTCTGCCCCCATTCCCTCTTGTTTGGTGGTTTACATATCCATGATGTCCATCAAAACTCGAGGTAGTGGTACACAATTTGCTTTTGCCTCAGACTGTGAATGGGTTTTTATCTCATATATCATCTTGTGTTGCAGTTCTCCCTAATCTGCACACTGCCATAATTTACTGAAGGGTGGGATACAGAGCAAAGTATAGAATAAGCAAAGTGAAAAGCAGGGTTCTCGTAAGCAAAGTTAGAGACCATTTTGTCAATAGCTGTAGCCCCATGACTCCTAAACCTTCTACCAGTAGATATAAAAATTATTGCTGAACCTAAGGTAAAGATTTTCAAGAGGGGACTGCACCACTACCTGCTTCAAGTGCCTGATCAGCTGGGTTGTATGGCTACGTAGGTCTGTGAGTTACTAGCAGGAACAGCCCGGTTGACAAGGCAATCGACTGAGGCCAGACTGCGAGGTAGATAAACCCTCAAACCCAGTCACAGGTATGCTTATTCCTGTCTGTCTCCCTCTGCCATATGTTGTTACAAAGGCAGTTTATTATGTCTTAGAGATGAAGACCATAGAAAGTATAACTGCTTACATAGTCTGCTGCCCTGATACCGTCGTACGGACATAAGCGGTCTAAAGATGTTAACCCATGTGACATAAGTCAATTGTAGGCACTACATCAGGTGCAGAAAGAAGTGACTTTTTAGCAAGGATAGTTATAGCATTGGGTTTCCACTGTCCTTGTAAGACTGAAATTGGGTTGCAATAAAATTGTTAATGACCTGAGGATTTTGCACTTGTACTGTACATACAATTTGTTCTGTATACCTGTATAATGGAATCAGTATTCCAATTGATAGCATGGTTATAGTTTTTGACATGCTGGAGAGTTGATGAACTCTCTTCAGGCTAGCTATGAATGCTTCATGGCCCATTTTCACCATCTCACAAGGATAGTGAAAACCTGATGCTTTAACTATCCTTCCCCTAAAGTCACTTTCTTCTGCACTTGGCTTAGTTCCTACACCTGATCTAGTTCTTAAAGTTGACATAAGTCGTATGACTTAGATTAAATTAGCTTTCTGAATAAGCTGTATCCCATATATGCATTTTGTGTATGCTAAATGGGGACAACAATGATAGGTCAAAACATACAGGCCAGAATTTACAGGGCTTGTTTGTGCCATTGATTTGTGTTTACATAAGCTGTGTGTGTGTGTGTGTGTGTGTGTGTGTGTGTGTGTACTCACCAATATGGGGTTGCAGGGGTCGATTCACAGCTCTTTGCTACTAGGTCCACTCTCTCCCTTATCATACCTGTGTGTATATATATGTATCTATCTATATATATATATATATATATATATAACTTTCGTTTTTCATTTTGGGCCACCCCACTTCGGTGGGAAACGGCCGACTTGTTGAAAGAAGAATATATATATATATATATATATATATATATGTACATATATCATGCCGAATATGTAAAATTGGTCAATTAGCAAGAAATCGTTTAAAATTAAGTCCTTTCTAAAATTTTCTCTTCAACTCCTGCAACCACAAATAGGTGTGTACACACACACATGCACACGTATGCACACACACACACACACTCCACCACACTCTCTCTCACTCTCTCACTCACTCATTCACACTCTCACTCACTCACTCACTCCACTCTCACACACACACACACACACACACACACACACACACACACACACACACACACACACACACACTCACGGCAGCATATGGGCGACTGGCAAACCTAAGATTAGCGTTCCGTTACCTTAACAAGGAATCGTTCAAGACACTGTATACCGTGTACGTCAGGCCCATACTAGAATATGTAGCACCAGTCTGGAACCCACACCTGGTCAAGCACGTAAAGAAACTAGAGAAAGTGCAAAGGTTTGCGACAAGGTTAGTTCCACAACTCAGGGGTCTGTCTTATGAAGAAAGGTTGAGGGAAATAGGACTAACAACACTGGAGGAAAGAAGGGTCAGAGGAGACATGATAACGACATACAAAATACTGCGGGGAATTGACAAGGTAGACAGTGACAGGATGTTCCAGAGAGGGAACACGGAAACAAGGGGACACAACTGGAAGCTGAAGACTCAGATGAGTCAAAGGGATGTTAGGAAGCATTTCTTCAGCCACAGAGTAGTCAGGAAGTGGAATAGTCTAGAGAAAGATATAGTGGAGGCAGGAACCATACATAGTTTTAAGACAAGGTATGATAAAGCTCATGGAGCAGGGAGAGCAGAGACCCAGTAGCAGACAGCGAAGAGGCGGGGCCAGGAGCTGAGTCTCGACCCCTGCAACCACAATTAGGTGAGTACACTCACTCACACACTCACTCTCTCACTCACTCACTCACACTCACTCACACTCACTCACACTCACTCACTCACACTCACTCACTCTCACACTCACTCACTCTCACACTCACTCACTCTCACACTCACTCTCACACACACTCTTTCTCTCACTCATTCACTCTACCCCAAGCAGTATATTAATTATGGGCCATTTCATAAAAAGAAAAATAATAATTTTAAACCTTAATCTAATAGTAAGATTTATCTTCTTGCTTCACAAGTTGATACAAAACAAGGTGCTGTTATATACATAATGTTGCTTATTTATCACAAAGAAGCTTTCCAAGAACACTTAAAAAAAATCATTACAATATTGTATAAAGTGAGTAAATATGTACAGATAGTGCAGTGTATGTATAACTTAACTATTAAAATTTGCAGCAATGAAATAGTGTATCATAGCTAGATAGATGTATGATAGTATATGTAGCATAAGAGCAGCCAGTTGTTAAATATACCATATATTTGAAGACAGTTCTGCTCTATTTATTTGCCTAGTTCTTTGTCAGATGATTTTGAAGACATGAGGATTAAGGTAGTTCTTCACATAACATACTTCATAGTAGAAAAATGTCCTCTTCATAAGACTCCATAATCCTCAGTGTCTTTAAAACCTCTTTGTTTGTTTTGTTTTGTGCAAGGGAACATGAACTCGCATGTAGAGTAGTCATATTTACAAATGCTAAAGGTTCATGTATTAAACCTCGCAGCCATGTAAAGGTGACATGTAAAAGGGAGTTTGAACCAGTAAATGTGGATAGGTTATAGAAAATAAGTGAATGCCAGACATTTGAAACTAATGAAGCTGCTCAGTAGCATGGGTTGTATGTATTGACATCATGTAAGATTCTGCAGTTTTTGTACCTGTACATTCTGTCTTGGATCTGGGGCTCTTTTGTGATAGATTAGTCTTCTCATTTTAGATTTCATGTTCATGTTTGTATCTCTTAGAAACAAAGGAGCCTGTATATTTAGTTGAATATCCTGCTGATGATTTTATTACAGTACTGTAACTAAAATGATACCTAGTATACTATATTTCAATGTTATGAAGCTTGTCATATTTAATGTATGAAAATTTACCTGACATGTTCTTTTGATCCTTTAATTTGTAGGTATGATTTTTAATTTTATAAATTCCAGTAAAAAAATTATATTAAAAGAATTGAAAAGATGGTTGTGTATTACTAGTTAAAACTTTTATTTCAAAATCTTGAATGATCTGAAATTAAAAGCAAGTATATAGACAAAGAACAAGAGAGACAGGGAATGAGATAATAATAATATGTATGGGTATTAGTATGAGTGGAGTGTAAGAAATGGCAATTGCATATTTGTAGAAATGTGAGTACATATGTCATGCACACATGCGTGTGCACGCACACATTTGTACATGCATTTATCATCATCATTGTGTGTTCATATATATATACTAGCTATCTCAAAAACCACAGGGGATATTTTAGTATTCCCTGAGCATTCTATTTTAATATTATCCTGAAAAATATTTCCAGTAGCACATAAATTTCACTGCACACAACCATCTTGAACCACCTCTTCTGATTTACAGTGTAGACCTTTAGTGATCATTGCTGGGAAGGTGTTAATAAATGTATTATAAAATTTGAGATATGTACGTACTGCTTTCATAGTATAAAAATACTCATACTGATGATGTTTTGCTAGAGGTAAAAACACTTTAAAGCAGCTACAGCAAAGCATATGGAGAAACCAACATGTATTTTTTTTTCTAAGATGGAAATCAGGTGATATGATTGCAGTGTTGTAGATTTTCAGCTAATTATAACTTGAATAATACTGACATAAATGTAGGCTTGCATATTTAGTATGTATTACCAAGTTTCCTGAGTAGATGAGTTCTCTGCCACAATACTGACATCATAGTACATCTTTGTAAAAAAAAAAAAAAAAAAAAGGGGGAGGAGCTTGTCACCAGGTTTGTAAAATGATGTTGCCTGTATTAACAGCAGTCCCCTTGTTAAAAATTTATTGCTCTGTTGACATAACATGTAACCAAGTTAATGTGTGCTGCTGTATAGGCTTCCATGTTTCGGTTCAGCATTCTGTGATAAAACAATTAAGTTTGTGCTGTAAGATAATATTTACAATATTTTTTCTATGCTATTTAATTTTATCTGGATGTACCTGCTTGATAACTATGAAAGAGACTGTGTGTCAAGTTACATATATACGTATGTCATATATTTTAAACAATGTGTAGATATATAAGATTTTGGAAGAAAATATATATATATGTATAAACACAGTATATATGTATGCAATATACTCATTAAACATGTAATTCACTAATACAAAAAAGGTTAAAAATTATAAAAACTGAGGTTTTTAAGCACTGATGCAAATCTACATCCTCAACGAAGTAGAGAATGGTCAGAAGACAGTAAGTATACTATATGCCAAAAAATTGAGGTGAAGGGTGACATATAATATGTTAACATTTCTAAATTTAACATGTGATATAGACATGTTAAATAATGAATTCTTTGTGAATTTTTCAAATCCACAACTTTTTAACTTCAAAAAGGTGTCTGCCATAATGTTGCCATAATTAACACACTGCTAATTACATCTTGTTCCATGATCTGGATCGGTGACTTGTACATAGGTGGCATGTATGTTGCAAAAGTATTGCATAAAACCAAATTTTCAATAGTTGAGTGAGCAGAATTGTTGTGAAGGAGCAGCAAAATTTTTCACACTTTAATAAGGACCCTGGCAGCACTGTATGACCCTTGTGAGTTTAGTTTTTAGTTTTGATTATAATAATAATTAAGGACCCTGGCTTTTGTATAATGCTCTCTGCCCTCATACATAAATTTCTGAATCCATTGGTTGATAAGGTCTTGTAAACGATGCCTTTTTGTTGGCCTCATAAATAACTAACCAACCTAACCAAGTAGTTTGCATTTGTGTGTGCCAGCTGGACTTGCACATGACAACACAGTGATTTCTTTGATTCTTTCAACCCAGCCACAGATTAATTATTGTTACAAACTAGTATGCCATGCAACACTTCAAAAGGAAAATCTCATGCTGTTGGCATTATAGATTTGGCTGTGAGTTAAATTATGCTCATCTCCCTAACAAGAAAATGCAGCCAAATATTTTATGGCATTGCCATAAATCAAAGAACCCTTTTGCCTCTTATTTTAGTGTAGCAAATGGAATGGCATTTATTAAGTACAGTGGACCCTCGGTTTTCATCGATAATTCTTTCCAGAATGCTGTTCCGAGTGCCGTTACCGAACGAATTTGTTCCCATAAGGACGAATGTAAATTAGATTAGTCCATATCAGACCCCCAAAAATACACTTACAAAAGCACTTACAAAAATACACTTACATAATTGTTCAAGTTGGGAGCTGTACGAAAACCAAGGGTCCACTGTATATCCATAAGAGTATGTATTCGTCTTTTTTAATGATCCTCAGTTCTTTGTGAAAATGCTTAGCCTTTATCAACTTCACTGAAAGATACACAACTTCAATGTGCCTCTGGCAAAACAAATCATACAGAACATTATCAACATCTATTTTTTAACTGGACCCTATATATGTTTTTAAACAAACCAAGTTTTGACACAGTCACTTTCAGCATAACACTTAATAAGTTTGTGTGTGGCTTTAAGCCATACAGTAATCTTTCCTACATTTTACCCTGTTAGAAACCTAGAAGTAACTCAATCCATTCTCCAGTTTCTCTAATATTTCTACTTCCAAAATTATTGTTAATGATTTCCTATTAAATTTCACCAATGCACATGAAGGTCCTTCACTCCACACTGTTAAAATTTAAGTTTTTTTTTTTTTTTCCATCTTTTCCACATTTCTTGTATCTCTCAGCACCAGACCGCGCTGTATGACCCCTGTGGTTTAGCTCTTCTATCTGATTATAATAATAATTCTCAGCACCAGTTTCACAAGCACTAGCAACATATTAAGTAGCTTTCAGTACTGGGCTGTGCAAATTTCCAAGTACCACAAAGTACTAAAATAGATTGCTCTACACATCAGTGGAAGGAGAATTCTGACTCCTAAACTATTTTGAACTTTAGATATATGTATTGGACAGCCCACCACCAGTACAGTTGAATATACACTATGTGCAATTAACCCAGAGGATATATGAAAAGTACCACATGCAACAATGCAACACTAGGGGTTTAGCTTACTGATATGGTCTGGTTGGTGGCTAGAATGAACCTGACTCTGCTGCACCACTTTTTGTTTAAACCACTTATGTAGTTAACCCACTCCAAAATATCTGAATATGTTTACTTCCTACAAACTGCTATCCATTTTTTATCATCATCTAGCTAGTTTCTGTGTTCACTTTTAATTTCCTACGTTTACGTACCCCTCACAGATGCCTCCACCAACCTTCAAAACTTCTCTTCAGAATCTCCTGAAAGAAATGTCATTGGCAAAGAACAATTGTGGCAACTCCCATTTTGTATCAGATTCAATATCTTTTAATCCCACACTACATTTATATATTTATGGCTAATTTAATAAATTGTATTGTACATACTTTCACACTTTTGTTTAAAAAATATGATATACTTAAACACCTTTTACCTTACCTCTTTTGCATATATTGGCGTCTTATCATTCTGTGCTCTTCTGAATATGTAAACATACGAAATGCTTGGGAAACCAATGTTTGAATTATTTTACTGCTGTGTGTGTGTGTAGGGGGTGTATATGTATGAACATTATATATATAC
Source organism: Cherax destructor (assembly GCA_009830355.1). Classification (NCBI taxonomy): domain Eukaryota; kingdom Metazoa; phylum Arthropoda; class Malacostraca; order Decapoda; family Parastacidae; genus Cherax; species Cherax destructor. The sequence continues at coordinate 29,342 of WNWK01008447.1, read as the reverse complement.
ATGTATATATATAATACATATACACACACAAATATATATACATAGATACTGTACTGTATATAAAATGAAGTATTGCATGTCATCATTTTCAGCTTGTAATTGCCGTAAGTCATTTTATAAATATATCCAGATAAGTTCCCTTCCTTCCATCTCTTTAGCTCATGTTTCTATTATATAAAGGTACACTCTAAGTAAATAAACATATATTTTATTTACATGCCAACATGCATGTAGTATAAAAAGAATGACATGCATATGCAGGTAAACATCTACTAGCACTTCCATTCAGCTGTCCGTATTTTGTAATACATTTACTCAAAAATTTATTTGATCACTAAGATTTGTCCATATTTTAAATACTCCAGGTATTTCCAGAAACTCACTGTGAGCGTCTCAGTAGTCAGCACTTAGATCGGATACTCCGCTATATTTATTTCTTCTCGGTATTTTTAAGCAATAACACGTTGAATGCATTTTTAATATTTCTGGATTGCCTTTTTATATATTTGATTTAAAAGTATGAAGAGCTCCTGGCCATAAACATGAATATTTTTTTATTTCTTTGTTTTTTCTTTGTCTTAAGTACCACTGTGATCCATGTTTATGAAAGATCAATAATATAAATTGATAATATATAGGCTATATAGATATATATATATATATGCAATTTCTATATTTTCAGAACTTTTAGGCCACCTTAAAGAATTTGATAAATTTTGTAGTACTGTACTAACTTCCTGCTGTCAGCTCAAATATTGGAACTGAATAGCAGGCGGATAATTTAACGTATGCACCTCCTTGACTTTCCTTTTCTACAGCCTTTCAAACTCCTTTGTGGAACACTGCCATCAAAGTTGAACATTTTGTTCAACTGTGGCTTTTGTACAGAACATGATGAATGAGTAAACACATTTTGATATAATGGTGTTTTTATTCCCACTTACTTTGTGTACATTGAGCTTGTAAAACCCCTGATTTTAATATCATTTATAGATACAGTATGTGCAGTTATTCTGGAGTGGTGGTGGTGGCTGGAGTATTTTCCACAAAATTATTTAAAGATTCTTGTAGGAGTATTACATTCATGGGAGGAGTGCAAACTCCTCAAGGGCAATTCCTTGGTGTTGAGGGGCTCTTTATAAGAAATTGGACATGTGCTTTAATTCCTTGAATCAAGCGTAAATGCCTTCCATTTCCCCAGGTGCTCTATGATCCCTATATGGGTTTAGCACTTCCCCAGCCCCCATGAATGTAATAATAGGGTGCTAAACCCATAGGGGTTATACAGCATTTGAGGGAAAGGGAGGCAAGGTTCAATCCAGGAAGAGGGAGGAGAATCAAAGTCTTTGGATCAAGAGCCCCTCAAATGCATCCTTATCCACAAATATAAATTATTATTACAGTCAAAACTAAGTGCTAAACCCACAAAGGTCCCATAAATGTAAAGTACATAATAAGAAATCTGAATTCAACAGGAACTGATGTTAAATCAAACACACAAGAGGCTAACACATTTAAAATCTTTAATTTAATGTTTAACATTTCTGAATATAACTATGGTGAAGTTATAAAAAATGCATTAGCCCAATCACTGAGCTACACAATTATGAATGCAAATTGAGAAAAGCTAAGCATCACGAAATGTAACTGACTGTTAGAAGTATTTGCAAGTTTCATCTTTCTAGGTTTTCTCTTATGGTAGTACAAAAGGCAAAATCCTGGTACAGGAAGTATGGAAGTCTAAATTTGACTGGGGTCATGTTTTGCATCTATATACTGTATACAATATTGTACATCATATGCGAATTCTTCCCAATTAGGAGTCATGGCAAGAGGGATAGTATTCCCTGATTTCTGCCAAAAATTAACCTTTCTTTCAACACGTCGGCCGTTTCCTGAGGCAGGGTGGCCCAAAAGGAAAAACGAAAGTTTCTCCTTTTACATCTAGTAATACATACAGGAGAAGGGGTTAAAAATTAACCTGCTAACATAAAATATATGCCACAAATTTAAATAAAAAAGTATCCAATATAAAAAAATTCCCCAAATTAAAAAATATTCTATAATTTCTGTAAACAATCATAAGTTCTAAAGAGCATTCTTGGGAATTTCTGATTGTTTTTTAGGGTCCGGTACCCTTCAAATTGAGGTGCCTTGATGCTGGTCAAGGGCTCGATTCAAAGAATTGGAACCACCCTCCTGTTCTTTGGATCCAATACAACTGCTCCCCAAGGCACTATATGACCCCTACTGCTTTAGACTTCCACATTAAATATATAATATGGGGAAGTGCTAAACCCTCAAGGGCCATACTGCACCTGGGGAATGAGGCAAAACTGGGTTTGATCCAAGGAAATGGAGTAGCTCCAATTTTCCCAATCAAGAGTCCTTCAGCATCATGGCTCCCTTGAAGGGTGAAAAATTCCCATACATTTCTAATTCTAATTTCTGACAATTTCTGAAAAAAAAAAAAAAAATAACGTTAAGCTTTTCTAAAAAAAAAAAAAAAAAATCTTAATCCAAATACAGTGGTACTTCCGCACACGAGCAGCTCCCAACTTGAACAATAATGTGAGTGTATTTTTGTAAGTGATTTTGTAAGTGTATTTTTGGGGGTCTGAAACTGAATAATCTCATTTACATTATTCCTTATGGGAACAAATTCGTTTGGTATCAGCACTCGAACAGCCTTCTGGAATGAATTAAGCTCGTAACCTGAGGTACCACTGTATTTCACTATTTACATTAATGTATTTTCTCACAGTAGTTGAGTAAGAGGGATGTAATTTAATTTTGTGCATTTAAATTTAACTACATATCATTAAACATTGTACAGCACAGCAAATAACTTGTGTTAGTTAAAAGTAAGGTCCTTATATCTAAATGCACCACAGAGGTATACAAAAAGCATGAATTTTACACTTGTTTTTTACAATTTTACTATACATATAAAATTGCAACTATCCTGTGATTTTGTTTTAACATTAATCGTCTAGGATATTTAACCTAATAGAGAGTATGTAAAGAATTCACATTAACCAGTAATATTATTTTCTGAACAAAAGTATTACAGGTCCTGCATAATAAATAATTGCTTCACTACCCACAAACGGAACATGCCTTTCCTAGATTATGTTTCTCACGATGAAAGACACTTCGGCATTAAATGTCTCGATGTTAAATTGAACATTTTGAATATGCTTTCTAGTGGCTAATAAGCCCAATACAGATCTATTTGTAGGTCAACCCTTTCAGGGTCGAGACCCCCGATCCTTAACTCGTTCTCAGGGTCGAAAAATGTTTGAAAAAAAACAAAAAAAAATCTTATGAAATGATAGAGAATCTCTTTCCGATCATAATGACACCAAAAGTATGAAATTTGATGGAAAACTAACGGAATTATGCTCTCACAAAGTTAGCGGCATCGACAATATTTACGCATCGGCGACTTCGCCCACTTTGAGCCCTATTTTTGGCCAATTCCAGTGTTTCAGTCTACTAAAATCATAGTTATTTCGCTAGAATTCCACTTGTTCTATCAATTGAGTACAAGAAACTGCCAATTTACCGATTTCAACTACCCAATAAAGTGGTCAGAAATTGGCAATTTGGCCAATTTCATACAAATTTCAAAAGATGCCGATTTCAAAATAGGGTCGAGAATAAACAAGACAGACATTCCTGGCACTAAAATAACATTTTATCTGTTCATTAGTCACGTCTCCTGGCCCCTCTTACATTACTTTTGCTTTCCATTTTGAATTTTTCTCACAAATTATTATTATTATTATAATCAAATAGAAGCGCTAAACCACAGGGGTTTTATTCTCACAAAAAATAGAAGATTTTCTGTTATGTATACTACTGCATCATTGTAAAAATTGTATAAATAACATCAGCGCACTTGTGCAAGAATATTAGACTCACCAGTTGATGTGTATTGGACGCTTCGCGTGATTTGTTTACTTTTGAACATCGGCAAAAATCGAACATTTTCGCTACTTTGCGCTCAATTTCAAGGTATGTACTTGTTATCGTGAAACCAATGAAAATTATCTCTATTTCTGTCATATATCTTACATTCTATCAAATGAGACCAAGAAAATGAGAATACAACCATAAATACCATACAAAAATAGATTACAAAGTCACTGTTTTAAACCAAAAACACGGTCAGAGTTTTTTTTCTCATTATGCACTGTGTGCTGCAGGATTTTTTTTATACTGCGCACACTGAAGGGCAGACCCATTCTCTCGCATCTAGGCCTACCAGCCTTTTCCCGCTTGATCTGAGGGCGCTAGAATTTATGCGTACTTGTATACGTCAATAACCCTGGGTTAATATGCCAAATAGATCTTATTCTAACTTAAACAATGTTAACTTTAAAAATCTTTAAAACTATGTTTGTATTTTTGCATATGGCTTGAGGCAAATTCCTCAAATGGCCTGCCTTCCAATTTCAGCATTTTTTTTCAGCCTCGAGAAAGGCTTTTTATATGAAATATATTAAAATACCAAAAAATCCTTAACTAATTCTATGACTCTGTAGATGCTTGAGTGAGACCCCAGGAGAGATAATCTGGTGTAGTAGCTGCCACATACTCGTCCACCAGCTGCTGTACAACCTCACGAGAGGCATCAAGCTCATCCAAGTTCTCAGTAAACATATTTTCTTTGCGGAACTGCTCCAGGAAAGCTTCTCTCTTCCGGAGCTTGTCATATTGCTTTAGTGTTCGCTCAAATAGCTGAAATTGCACAAAAATATGTCAGCATACAGTTTAAAAATTTAACTATGTACTACATTCATAGAGAAGTACTAAGCACTAAACCCACAAGGGTCATATGGCACTGCATAGTCAGATGAGCTAAACATGAAATGTGCAAAGATCAGAGACCAGTGATGGTTAGGAGTATGTAAGAGGCAGAATCAGTAAGGGTAGTGGGGAGCACTAAAGGGAAAATACTGTATAATCATAATTGGGATAATAAAGTAGTTGCTGACAAAATAATAATAATAGTAATAATATCTTTATTTACTACAAGTACATGTACATGAAAGTGAACATAGATAAGAGTAAGGTGATGAGGGTATCAAACGATTTAAATAAAGAAAAATTGGATATCACATTGGAGAGAGGGATTATGGAAGAAGTAAATGTTTTCAGATATTTGGGAGTTGATGTGTCAGCGGATGGATTTATGAAGGATGAGGTTAACCATAGAATTGATGAAGGAAAAAAGGTGAGTGGTGCATTGAGGTATCTGTGGAGACAAAAAACGTTATCCATGGAGGCAAAGAAGGGAATGTACGAAAGTATAGTGGTACCAACACTCTTATATGGGTGTGAAGCATGGGTTGCAAATGCTGCAGCGAGGAGGAGGCTGGAGGCAGTGGAGATGTCCTGTCTAAGGGCAATGTGTGGTGTAAATATTATGCAGAAAATTCGGAATGTGGAAATTAGGAGAAGGTGTGGAGTTACTAAAAGTATTTGTCAGAGGGCTGAAGAGGGGTTGTTGAGGTGGTTTGGTCATTTAGAGAGAATGGATCAAAGTAGAATGACTTGGAGAGCGTATAAATCTGTAGGGGAAGGAAGGCGGGGTAGGGGTCGTCCTAGAAAAGGTTGGAGGGAAGGGATAAAGGTTTTGTGGGCGAGGGGCTTGGACTTCCAGCAAGCATGTGTGAGCGTGTTAGATAGGAGTGAATGGAGACGAATGGTTTTTGGGACATGACGATCTGTTGGAGTGTGAGCAGGGTAACATTGTGTGAAGGGATTCAGGGAAACCAGTTAATTGATTTAGTTGGACTTGAGTCCTGGAAATGGGAAGTACAATGCCTGCACTTTAAAGGAGGGGTCTGAGATAGTGACAGCTGGGAGGGACTTTTCTCAGCTGTCGTATCTGAGCTCCTCTGCAAAGACAGTGATTATGTATGAGTGTGGTGAAAGTGTTGAATGATGATGAAAGTTTTTTCTTTTTGGGGATTTTCTTTCTTTTTGGGTCACCCTGCCTCGGTGGGAGACTGCCGACTTGTTGAAAAAAAAAAAAAAAAAAAACATGTACATGGTATGCAGGCCTAGCTGACATCAATGACATACTACCGCATATAGAAAGCCCCTTGTTATGCAGAGCATTTCGGGCAAATTAGGTCAGTTTTGTCCCAGGATACGACCCACACCAGTCAACTAAAAAGTCAAAGAGGGAGTCTGTGTCAAAGGTGGGGCTGTCAGCGAGGAGACCAGTGCATTAGAGCGGTGATGACACCGGAAGTAAATTCTGCGTGCCCGCTGATAGAACAGTCTATTTAAGAGATGATGAATTGCCAATGGAACCTGACAACTCTGACAGAGCAGTGCTGGGTGCTTCTCCATGAGATACCTGTGAGTAACATGTATGTGTCTCCTATATGTAGGCAGAAGAGTGTAGTCTCCCAAAAACAACAGTGATGATAAAAAGACCAGAACCCAAACAAGGTCTGACAGAATGCAATCTATTATGGATCAACTCAGAACACTGTTGTTGCTAATGGTTACAAATTTGTCTAAAGATTACTGAAAAATACTCTGAGAATGGAATACCCCTATATGAAATGAGGTCATGAACAGCTGACTGTGCAGCAGAGTCTGCTTGCTCATTACCTCGAATATCCAAGTGTCCAGGAACCCAGCAGAAAACGATGTTTTTGTTTATACTAGATAATAAGCTAAACAAGTAAGGGTCATACAGCACTTGGAAAATGGGAAGGGGTGATCATGTTTAATTTGAGGAAGGGAAGGACAGCTGCAATTACCTAGATTGAGTCCTTCAGCAAAAAAAGCACTCCCACAAAGGGTAAAAATTATTAATGGTTTTCCCTATCTTTAATACATATGCATCACATTCAATAAGAGGAAGAGGAAAATAAAGTTATAAAATGTTTAGTAAATTAAACCATACCACGGGTGGGGTTCGAACCCGCGGTCAGAGAGTCTCAAAACTCAAGACCGTCGCGTAAGCCACTGGGCCAGCTAGCTTCAATAAGATTCATCCAACTAGGTATATTTCTACACCATAGGAAGGTTAGCATAGGCACCACTGTGTCCACAAATGCAAGTTTTTACAGACGAATCTCCCGCTAGCTTTTCCCAGTGGCTTACGCGACGGTCTGGAGTTTTGAGACTCTCTGACGGCGGGTTCAAACCCCACCCGTGGTATGGTATGTTTGCAAATCGTGTCATTACGATTTCGTGAGTCTTTCTTTTTCTTTCAACAAACCGGCCGTATCCCACCGAGGCAGGGTGGCCCAAAAAGAAAAACGAAATTTTCTCTTTTTAACTTTAGTAATGTATACAGGAGAAGGGGTTACTAGCCCCATGCTCCCGGCATTTTAGTCGCCTCTTACGACACGCATGGCTTACGGAGGAAGAATTCTGTTCCACTTCCCCATGGAGATTTCGTGAGTCATGCTTAGTAAATTATTTACCTTACAGTAATTAGCATTTATGTTTGGTAATAGGCAATACTCATTCTAAGAAAAAATGAGGATAAATAAGTACACGAGGTATGATGAAGTGCACAATGACAGCAATCTGCTAGATTATGTATTGGTGGATAAAAGTTTGATCTGTGGGTTTCTGGATGTGCATATTTTGTGAGAAGCAGCTGCTATATCAGATCATTACTTAGTGTTGGCTACAGTAAGAGGCAGATAGAGTACACAGAGGATAGTATCAGTGGGTGAAAGGTAAACATGAACAAACTAAAAGAAGGGACAGTGGGCAGTATAAGTAGCTAGTGAAAGAAAGGGTGTGCCAGAGAGAATAGGTATGGGGTAGATTTAAGAATGCAGAGTTAGTATGTGCAGCAAAGGTTTGTGGGTTATAGGAAGGTAGGGCAAAAAATTATTAGTGAAATGATATAAAGAGGGTGGTAACAGAGGAGACATTAAAATACCAGAGGCTTTTAAAATGTAAAAATAATATACGAAAATCAGAGCATATACTGTATGTACATAGAAAGGAGCAGATGTTAACCCTTTCATTGTCCAGACTCCCAAAATTAATACTGCTCTCAGTGTCCACATCTTTTTTTTTTTTTTTAATAAAAATTATTTTTTTCTTCTGAAATAGTTGAGAATCTTTTTCTGAATGTAATGACACCAAAAGTATGAAATTTGATGGAAAACTTAGAAAATTATGTAGGTGCCAAGTTAGCTGTCTTTGGTGCCATTTACTCATTGGCGATTTTGCCCAATTTGAGTCCTATTGTGAGCCAATTCCACTGTTCCAATCAACCAAATTCTTAGCTATTTCACTAGTATCCCTTCCATTTTGTCGATTGAGCACAAGAAACCTCCCATTCAACTATTTCAACTACCATATACAGTGAACAGAATTTGGTAATTTGGCCAATTTTACATAAAATTAAAAAAAGAGAGTCCATAATAAACAATGTAGACATTCCTTGCAGTAAAGAAACATTTCCTCTGTTCATTAACCTTATCATTAACTGTCACATAAGATTTCTTACTGTATGTCAATGGTAATGTCCTCTGGCCTCTGCCTTTTCCTCACCTCAAATGAGACTTGACAATGGTCTAGAATAGATTAAATCATTGTCATAAGGTTCCTATCCTAAGTTTGTGTTATTTGAATAAGATAATGGTCTCAGTTAATCATGACAAGACCTAATTTACCAACAGATGTTTAGATTACTCACTGCAGAAATGTTTGTGTGGTTTGCAAGCATTAGCCCAGACACTCTATGTGCAGACTGAATGTATGGAGATTTCTTGGACAAAGCTACCTGAATAGAAGCAGGTCCCCAGGGAATAAATTGTGCCATTTTTCTTTCTCTGATACGTTGCAATGATTTATGCACCTGTGTTGGATCCACTTCACCCTTGAAAAGAATATTAAGATATTACAAAATATTCATCAAAATTTTAGAAGAGCATTACAAAGAAAAGTCACACTATTCCATAATTTATATACAATTTAGGCAATTTTATATGTTTGGCTTTCATAATATAGTAATACTAAAACATTTGAAATACAAGGTAATTAATTTTTACCAAAATATTCTGGGCTTATAAAATGTTACCTGAATAATATTAAGAATGGAGATGTAGCAATGTTGTGTATTGCGGTCCAGAGGGGTTGACACCATCATATTTTTAGGCTGCAGAAGACGCCGCATGACATCCAGCACCGTCGTTTTTCTCACTGATGCAACCTGTCTCACATTAACTAATTGTAATGATATATGTACTGTACATTAAAGGAAACTTGATGCCCCAGCAATGAATGAAAACAAATTATAGTGTTGTTGAGAATGAAACTGGAATGCAAAAATTGAGTAAAAGTGTACAGTGGAACCTCGACTTATGAGTGCTCAAACATACGAGTTTTTCGAGATATGAGCCGTCGCTCGGTCAATTTTTGGCTCTGAGTTACGAGCCAAAATCCGAGTTACGAGCGAGTTTTCCCCTCAACCCGCACCTCACTTGTGTTTATCTATGATTTCATGCTTTAATTCCATGGACATCATCCTCTTTTTCTTCTCAGCACTGTCCTTTGCACTTACTTTCTTAGGACCCATGGTTAGAAAAAAGAAATTTGGCCAAATAAATAGTACAGAATGAAAACAAAGCACAAGAGAAATGCTTCCACTGCTCAGCGGATGTTTTCGCATTAGCTGCGCCAACTAGTGGTGGCCTTCTGAAGCTCCTCATTATTATTATTATTATTATTAATTTAGGGAACTGGAGCACAGATCCAATTCCCTAGATCAAGAGCCCCTCGCCAGCATCAAGGTTCCTTGACGCTGGTGAGGGGCACTAGTTGGCGCAGCTAATGCCAAAACATCCGCTGAGCAGTGGAAGCATTTCTCTCGTGCTTTGCTTGTATTTTTAGTTATTTTGCCAAATTTCTTTTTTCTAACCATGGGTCCTAAGAAAGTAAGTGCAAAGGACAGTGCTGAAAAGAAAAAGAGGATGATGTCCATGGAATTAAAGCATGAAATCATAGATAAACACTCCATTTTCAGAAGGGGAAGACTGGGAAGATATGGTCAGTGCGGGAGCTGAGGCGCCGCCACCACTCGCCATATTATGGCCTATTTTATTCATTCTAGAGTATATGTCATGTTTCTATGTTATTTATATTGTTTATTATGTCATGTTAGATCAATTGTGATAGATAAATAAGCCATAGAGTTGATATTAGCGTTATATTGAAGTATTCTGTCCTTTCTCCCGAGAGCAGGAATTCAGCTGGAACGGATTAATGGCATTTCAATTAACCCTTTCAGGGTCCAGGAGCCAAATCTCAGAGTGACAGCCAGGGTCCAAGAATTTAAAAAAAAAAAAAAATTATTTTTTCTTATGAAATGGTAGAGAATCATTTTCTGAAGGTAATAAAGCACAAAGTACAAAATTTGATGGAAAATTGATGAAATTACGCTCTTGCGAATTTTGATGTGTCAGCGATATTTATGCATCGGCGATTTTGCCAACTTTGACTCCCATTTTAGGCCAATTACTTTATTTCAGTCAACCAAATTCTTAGCTATTTCGCTAGTATTACAGTACAGTGGACCCCAGTGTTCGTGATTTATTCGTTCCAGAATGCTGTTCAAGTGCCGTTACCAAACGAATTTGTTCCCATAAGGAATAATGTAAATTAGACTAGTCCTTTTAGACCCCAAATATACACTTACAAAAGCACTTACAAAAATACACTTACATAATTGTTCGAGTTTGGAGCATCACGAACACCGGGGGTCCACTGTACAGTGGTACCCCGAGTAACGAACACCCCGGAAATCGTACAATTATGTAAGTATAATATTGTAAGTGCTTGTGGAAGTGTATTTTTGGGGGCCTGAAATAGACTAACCTATGTGACATTATTCCTTAAGGGAGTAAATTCGTTCGGTAATGGCACTTGAGCAGGCTTCTGGGATGAAGTTTTTTCGTTACTCAGGGGACCACTGTACTTTTATTTTATCGATTGAGCACAAGAAATCGCCCAGTCAAATGTTTCAACTACCCAATAAAGTGATTGGAAATTGGTAATTTGGCCAATTTATTACAAAGTTCAAAATATTCCAATTTCAAAATAGGATCCAGAATAAACAATGCAGGCATTCCTGGCACTAAACTAACATTTCCTCTGTTCATTAGTTACGTTTTCAGGCTTCACAAATGAATTCCATTTTTATTTTTTATTCACATTATGAATTTTTATTCACATCAAAAAATAGAAGATTTACTATTATGCAATGTTGTAATAATTGTATAAATAACATCAGCACATTCGTGAACGTATATTAGACCCACCCAGCTGATGTGTATTAGACTCGTGACAACATTTGTTTACTCTTGAACATTGGCAAAAATTGAACATTTTCGCTACTTTGAGCTCAGCTTCAAGTCATTTTCATTACTAAAACCAATCAAAATCATCTTTACTTCTGTAATATATACGTATTCCATTCTATCAAATGAGACCAAGAAATTGCGAACACAACTGTAAAAAACATATAAAAAACACCACAAAATTTGTTTTAATCCAAAATTACGGTCGCAGTTTTTTTCTCTCATTATGCAGTGTGTGCTGCAGGATTTGTTTTATGTGGTGCACACTTACCACATAGATGTGTTCTCTCATATCTAGGCCCAAATTTATCGCTCACAGGTTATCTGAGTGAGCTGAGCTCATGGCGTAGATCTAGTTTGATGGACCCTGAAAGGGTTTTCATGATTTTTTCGTTCCAGAATGCTGTTCAAGTGTCATTACCAAACAAATTTATTCCCATAAGGAATAATGTAAAGTAGACTAGTCCTTTTAGACCCCCAAAAATACAGTTACAAAAGCATTTACAAAAATACACTTACATAAAAGGGAGAGTTTGGAGCATCACGAAAACCGGGGGTCCACTGTACAAGCAAATTGAGTTACGAGCTAGGTCACAGAACGGATTAAACTCGTAAGTCGAGGTTCCACTGTACAGTGGACCCCAGAGTTTCGGCCATAATTCATTCCAGAAGGCTGTTCAAGTGCCATTACCGAACAAATTTGTTCCCATAAGGAATAATGTAAAGTAGGTTAGTCCGTTTCAGACCCCCAAAAATACACTTACAATATTACACTTACATAATTGTTCGAGTTTTGAGGTGGTCGAAACTCGGGGGTCCTATATATGAATTATTCTGAATAAAATACACTGTTCTATTATCATACTAAATGAAAATTATTTAATTTCTGACAAAAAAGGTTTTTTAATACACCGTCCATCTCCCACCAAGGTAAAGTGGGAGACATAACAGTTCAGATAACCTTCCGAACTACAACATCCTCACCTAGTGCAACTAAGTCTAGTTGCACTAGACTTAGAAGACTGATGTTATCACATTTGTCCATTGCACAGGGGATTTTGATACACAATATTTTCATATAAATGAACATCCCCTCTCCCATATTAGTCAAGTTAGCTCAAAGATTCCCTGGCCCTACAGTCCACATAGGACAAACTTTTGATCACTGTAACATGTTGTAACAGACTTAAAATCTGGACTTTCTAGATAACTTGGATTAAACTCATACACCAACTGCTCATGGGGTCATGCAGCTTCAAGAGTGGGCTCATCTGCCTTTGAGTCAAACTCTGCACTATGTTTAATGAAGCTATGATGGCATATTAGATGGATAATATTAAACTAGGCCAGAGTTTTCTTCTCTGCTTCATGGCTCCATGAAGCAGAGAAGAAAACTCTGTCCTCATCTGACATTATTATCTATCACATATGCCATCATCCGAGCTTCACTGAATGTAGTGCAAAGTTTGACTCAAAGGTGGATGACCCCACTCTTGAAGCTGCATGACCCCACTTGCAATTTGTGCACAGAAATCCAGAGTTCAACCATTTGCTGCCATATGTTTCACTGATCAAAAGTTTGTCTAGCAGCCAGCATCATAACTTCCCATGCCGGCTGCTGGTAAGTGTACTGAAACAAACAATGCACAGCAAGTAATTAAACTATACCTCTTGATCAGTGGTGAGTGGTGTGTAACCCGTCATTAAGAAGTGAAGTCTAGGAGTTGGAATAAGTGGGGCAATAAGGCCTATGAGATCATTATTCATGTATGATGGATACCTGCACGAGAAGACACCCACAGTCTGAATACAGTGTGAAAATTATGTAAATCGATAATAGATTACAGAATTATATTAATTAATTTCTCAATTGCTAATACCTAGGTATATAACCATATCTGGTTAATAGGCACCACACTGACTTCAATGAATGGCAACATGAAAACACAGGCTTTGTACAGTAGTCTGTTTATTTCTCATACTTCTGCACCTCCATGACCAGCTTATAACCTATCTACAGTGGACTCCCGAGTTTCGTAAAAACTTCACTCCTGAAGTCTGCTCAAGTGCCATTACCGAACGAATTTACTCCCTTAAGGAAAAATGTCATGTAGGTTAGTCTATTTTAGACCCCCAAAAATACTTTTCCACAAGCACTTACAATATTATACTTACATAAATATACGATTTCCGGGGTTTACGAAACTCGGGGGTCCACTGTATATGAAAACTTTATCATACTTTGGCACTCTCATTAAAAGCTTGTAACCTACTTTATGTGCAAATTTATAATACAAAAACATGATCCAAACCTTAATGTTGCTGTGGAGACAGACATTATGTTGGACACAAGAGAATTGATCTGAGAAAATGAAGGGTTGGAAAGGTGAAGACGGTCCGTAGCAATGCGGTTTAATGCAGTGTTGTCGAGCACAACAACACAGTCTGCACTTTGTGTGAGGCGCCTCAGTGTCAGCAATGAGTTGTAAGGCTGTACAACCACATCACTGAAATTAAGATATATCTCAAATTTGCATCTGGGTCGGAAGGTTAGCAATAAAAACAATACTTGTTTGAAAGGCAAAAAAATGTCAATGGGCATGGTAGAACAAGGACATTTATAGAAGCAAGACTTTATTTGCAGGTAAGCTTACTTGAGATTTCTAAAAGCTTACTCTGCTGCAAATTTTTCCTGTTCAAAAACATTATTATTCTATTTGCAACTTTTTTTTTTTTTCAACAAGTCGGCCGTCTCCCACCGAGGCAGGGTGACCCAAAAAGAAAGAAAATCCCCAAAAAGAAAATACTTTCATCATCATTCAACACTTTCACCTCACTCATACATAATCACTGTCTTTGCAGAGGCGCTCAGATACGACAGCTGAGAAGAAGTCCCTCCCAACTGTCACTATCCCAGACCCCCTCCTTTAAAGTGCAAGCATTGTACTTCCCATTTCCAGGACTCAAGTCCAACTAATCAATTAACTGGTTTCCCTGAATCCCTTCACAAAATATTACCCTGCTCACACTCCAACAGCTCGTCAGGTCCCAAAAATCATTCGTCTCCATTCACTCCTATCTAACACGCTCACACATGCTTGCTGGAAGTCCAAGCCCCTCGCCCACAAAACCTCCTTTACCCCCTCCCTCTAACCTTTTCGAGGACGACTCTACCCCGCCTTCCTTCCCCTACAGATTTATACACTCTCCAAGTCATTCTACTTTGATCCATTCTCTCTAAATGACCACTAAATGGCAACTACAAGGATTAATTTACTGTTCAGAAGCTGACATAATAACTCAGCTTTTCAAATTCTAACAATACAGTACTTAGTGAAGAATCACACAAATATTCCCCCCAGTTAAACAGTAGGTAGTTAGAATGACACTGCACTACCCTAGCTAGAATGACATCATAGGGCCCTAGCTAGAATGACATCACAGGACCCTAGCTAGAATGCCATCACAGGACCCTAGCTAGAATGCCATCACATTGCCCTAGCTAGAATGACATCATAGGGCCCTAGCTAGAATGCCATCACAGGACCCAAGCTAGAATGCCATCACAGGACCCTAGCTAGAATGCTATCACACAGCTCTAGCTAGAATGACATCACACAGCTCTAGCTTGAATGACATCACAGGATCCTAGCTAGAATGCTATCTCACAGCTCTAGCTAGAATGACATCACACAGCTCTAGCTTGAATGACATCACAGGACCGTAGCTTGAATGAAATCACAGGACCCTAACTACAATGACATCACTGGACCCTAACTAGAATGACATCACTGGATTTTAGCTAGAATGACACCATAAGACCCTAGCTAGAATGACATCACAGGGCCCTAGCTAGAATGACATCACAGGGCCCTAGCTAGAATGACATCACAGGGCCCTAGCTAGAATGACATCACAGAATCGTAGCTAGAATATCACAGGACCCTAGCTAGAATGACATCACATGGCTCCAACAAGAATGACATCACAGGGCTCCAACAAGAATGATATCACAAGGCCCTAACTAGAATGACATCATTACATATATGCCCCCTTTTATACAGAAAATTACTACAAACATTATGAATTTGCAAAGCAAACAGATCATATATATATGTACTCATCAATGTGATAAAAAAAAACGTTTTCTTAAAACAAACCCAAAGTGGTCAGGCCACTTAACCTTTCTTACTGCTCACTTCCTGTCTACCCACTACCATTCTTGCCAACAATTATAAGGCCTAAAACAATAAAAAAGGAAACAAAGTGGTGGCAGCAGCAGCAAACAACAACAAAGGTTTACATTATTATTATTATTATTATTATTTTTAGGGAAAAGCACTAAATCCTAAACCCATTGGAGTCGTACAGCTCCTGGGAAATGAGAAGCAATCAGATTCAATGTAAGGAAAGGGGAGAACAGGTCTAAATTTTGGATTAAGAGCTCCTCTCCAGTATCACGAGCCTTTTCTTAAGACAAAAGCTTACTTTAGTTTTCAATATTATTTCATTCATAGGTAAGTGCCAAAACCATAAAGGTCATACAGTGACTGGGGAAAGGGAGGTACAGTAACCACATTTGATCTGAGGAAGGGGAGGGTGGCTCAAATTCTTTGAATTAGGAGCCCTTTGCTGGCATCAAGGCTCTTTTTCCCTTGAACTGAGACAATTTATAAACCCTTTATAAATGTGGACAATTTTCATATCTTCTACCTTAAGGATATACCAATCATTATTCCTTGAGAAACCCATGAAGAGATCCTTACCTGGAATAATTATGAAATAGTTTACAGTACCAATATGCTTCACTTACTACTAACCTGATTTCATCTTGGTTTGGAAAGACAGAATATGTCTGCACCAATTTTTTTGGGAAGCGATCATTCAGCCTCTCAAGAATGTATGAGCCTAGACCTGACCCCGTTCCCCCAGCAATACTGTGACACAGTACAAATCCTTCAAGGCTGTCAGAGCCATCAGCTTCACGGTCAATGATGTCAAAAACTTCATCATAAATACGTTCTCCTTGACTGTAACCGGCAGCCCAGTTATTTCCAGCACCACCACCTTGTTTTGATATGTAAATATTCTCTGGGTTATACAACTGAAAAAAAAAGGAATATTTATAAACTATTCTCTTCTGAAGATAAACATAATAAAGAACATATAAATTTACAAATTACATGAAAACAACATGCAAGATTTTTATTCAAATTTACATTTGCTGAAAATTCTCTGAATTATACCCCTGTATCCTAGCCAGCATAAAGTGATGTATTATACAAAAGCTTAAGAGAAATTGCTATTTAATTAAATTCTAAGGCTGACAATTATATTTTTTATCATCTTGCAATGCAAAGCCTAGCAATCAAATACAAAGTACAAGGTGCTATAAAAAAAAATAACAATTGTGTACTCTTTGTAAATAAAATTTATTTTGTTACGGTGCCCCGTGGCCTGATCACTAAAGCTCTCGCTTCACACGGCGAGGGTCTGCGTTCGATTCCCAGCACGGGTAGAAACATTGGGCGTGTTTCTTTACACCGGTTGTCTATGTTCACCCATCAGTAAAATGGGTACCTAGGAGTTAGTCGACTGGTGTGGGTCGCATCCTGGGACAAGGACCTAATTTGCCCAAAATGCTCAGCATAACAAGGGGCTTTCTATATAGTAGTATGTCATTGATGTCAGCTAGGCCTGTATACCTTGTACATGTACTTGTAGTAAATGAAGATATTCTTCTTTCAACACGTCGGCCGTTTCCCACCGAGGCAGGGTGGCCCAAAAGGAAAAACGAAAGTTTCTCCTTTTACATTTAGTAATATATTCAGAAGGGGGTTACTAGCCCCTTGCTCCCGGCATTTTAGTCGCCTCTTACGACAAGACGCATGGCTTACAGAGGAAGAATTCTGTTCCACTTTCCCATGGAGATAAGAGGAAATAAGAACAAGAACTAGTAAGAAAATAGAAGAAAACCCAGAGGGGTGTGTATATATATGCTTGTACATGAATGTGTAGTGTGACCTAAGTGTAAGTAGAAGTAACAAGATGTACCTGAAATCTTGCATGTTTATGAGACAGAAAAAAGACACCAGCTATCCTACCATCGTGTAAAACAATTACAGGCTTTCGTTTTACACTCACTTGCCAGGACGGTAGTACCTCCCTGGGCGGTTGCTGTCTACCAACCTACTACCTAGGAAATGAAGATATTATTATTAATAAGAGGGTGAATAAATCTGGGGTGAATGGAAGTAGGGGCAGGAAGTGTTACAGGAAGGGAATGCGAAGAAGGTTTTGAATGGTAGGGACTTAAACATCCAACAGGTATGTGTGAGCATGTTAGAGTGGAGTGAGTGGAGACATGTTTTTTGGGATTTGACATGGTGTTGGAGTATTAACAAGGAAACATTTGCCAAGGGATTTAGAGAAACTTAGTTAGCTGGACCTACACTCTGAAGACTGGGTGGGGATGTTGTAGTTTGGAGGATCATTTAAAGTGTGACATCCACACAAGACTGATAAGACAGCTATTGAATGAACAATAATGTGTTTCTTTGGGTCATTCTACCTTGGTGGGAGACAAAGTGATGTAAAAAAAAAAAAAAAAATATCAGAACCAAAAATTCTCTAAATTAGCACTTTCTTTGCTTTGTCAACATTTTAACTCATCATTCAAGACTAATTATGGAGTGTTTATTTACTAAAAGTCTTTCAAACATAGATTATTTATGCATAAAGGAAAGACTCGGTATTTAACCCTTTCAGGGTCCAATTTTGCCGACTTTGACTCCCATTTTAGGCCAATTACATTATTCCAGTCGACCAAATTCTTAGCTATTTCACTAGTATTACTTCTATTCTATCGATTGAGCACAAGAAATCACCCAGTGAACTATTTCAACCACAAAATAAAGTGATTGGAAATTGGTAATTTAGCCAATTTAACTCAAAGTTCAAAATATTCCAATTTCAAAATAGGGTGCAGAATAAACAATGCAGGCATTACTGGCACTACACTAACATTTCCTCTGTTCATTAGTTACGTTGAATTCCATTTTGATTTTTTATTCACATGAATTTTTATTGAAACCAAAAAAATGGAAGATTTACTGTTATGCAATATTGTAATAATTATACAAATAATATCACCACATTTGTGAACATATATTAGACCCACCAGCTGGCACGTATTAGACGTGTGAGGTCACTTGTTTACTCTTGAACATCGGTAAAAATTTAACATTTCCGCTACTTTGAGCTCAGTTTCAAGCCATTTCCAGTACTAAAACCAATCAAAATCATCTCTATATCTGTAATATATCTTCCATTCTATCAAATGAGACCAAGAAATCGCAAATACAACTATAAAAAGTATACGAGAAAACACTGCAAAGTCGCTCTTTTAATCAAAATTTACGGTTTCATTTTTTTTTCTCTCATTATGCACTGTGTGCTCAGGATTTGTTTTATGTGGTGCACACTTACCACATAGATGTATTCTCTCATATCTAGGCCCAAATTTACCGCTCAAAGCTTATCTGAGTGAGCTGAGTTCATGACGTAGAACTACGGTTTGGACCCAGAACTCAAAGCCGCAGAACTACGGCACGGACCCTGAAAGGGTTAAGCATCATTCCTACAAGGACCGTGAAACTTTTTATGGTGTTTTTTAAATACTTTCATTGAAAATAAATAATCATGGCCCCAAATGAGTAGTGATAAAAATAAGCCTAAAACGAAAGCAGTGGGAACAACAATTAAAGTGAAAAAGAACTCAGAGAAGTGGGAAAGTGGAACACGTGTGTCGGACCTGGCCACTCGATATGGCATGGCAGAATTTTAAAAATTGAAAAAAAAAATAAATGAGAGGAAAAAAAAGCCTAAGCTGGCATAAAGAAATGAAAAGTGAAAAGAACACAGAGAAGTGAAGAAATGGAAAACTGTTTGTTGACTGGATTACGAAATGCATTTGGCGGAATCACCATATTTATTGAAAAATAAGAGGCTAAAAAGGCAAAGCAATTATATAGTGATCTTAGGTGAGACACTCCAGGAAACAGTGCTGAAATTGAGGCAAGTAGGGGCTAGTTTGAGAGGTTTAAAAAGAGAAGTGGGATTCATAGTGTAGTAAGGCATAGGGAGGCTGCCAGTGCTAACAGAGATGAGGCTGAAAAGTTTGTTAATTTATTCCTCAACAAGTTTTTAATTGTGATGAAACTGGCCTCTTTTGGAAAAGAATGCCTAAGAGAATCTACATCACACAAGAAGAAAAATTATTACCAGAACACAAGCCCATGAAAGACAGGCTAACACTCTTGTTGTGTGGTAATGCCAGTGAGGACTGCAAAATTAAACCGTTGCTAGTCTACCACTCTGAAAATCCAAGGGTGTTTAAGAAAAACAATGTGACAAAAAGTAAACTCAGTGTAAACTGGAGGACTCATAGTAAAGCTTGGGTAACAAGGCAGTTCTTCACTTAGTGGATACATGAAGTGTTTGCCCCAAGTGTGTGAAGCAGTACCTTGCGGAAAAACTTATCATTAAGGTCACTTCTGGTAATGAACAATGGTCCTGCTCACTCTCCAGGCATGGAGGAAAATTTGGTGTATAAATATGGCTTCATTAAAGTGAAGTTCTTGCCCCCCTAACACCACTCCTCTTATCCAACCCATGGACCAGTAGGTAATTTCCAATTTTAAGAAACTTCCTTAGGGAATTTTGGAAAAACCATTTTAATATACTCCAGTGTTTAAGTAAGGATAACAGACAAAGCCTGGGGGTAAGTTTCTTTCAGGACAATGAACTCTGCCTGGAAAAAATTGTGGCTATACTGTGTGTCAGTCAGAGAGTTTGAAGGCTTTGTGACAGAGCTGGGTTTGGAAATGGACGATGAGGATGTAGAGAAGTTGGTGGAGGATCACAAGAATGACCTCACCACAGAAGAACTTCAAGACCTGCACAAGGAACAGCAAGCAGCAGTTGAGAAAATTTCTTCTTCTTCAGAGGCAAGCAGTAAAGGACAACATTTCCACTGCAGAAATTAAGGAACTGTATTACCACTGGGCTCAAACACAGAACCTGGTGGAAAAATTACATCCTAACATTATTGTTGTAAATAGGAGCATCAACCTGTTCAATGACAATGCTGATGACCACTTTAGAAATTTTTTGAAAAATTGTCAAAAGCAGACAATATTGGACAGCTTCTTTTTTAGCAAAGAAAAAATTAAATGCTAGTGAATCCCCATCATCTTCAAGTACTACTGCACAGAGACAGAAAAGAGAAAAACACCAGATGGGCAGTTATCTGATATTTTTATGGAAGGTTACACCCTTTCTAAACAATAACATCTCTCCACCTTCCTCTTAGGCCATCAGCACTTCTCAGTAAAGTTAAGGGTGCAGTTAAATTTTTCATTTATTTCATGTGAAAAAGAATACTATACAGTACTGTAAAAATAAAAAAATAAACATTGACAAAACTATTGTGCAAAGCAGAATCATTTTTTTATTACATTCTGTTTAAACACCAAGGGAGGGTGACAAAAAGAAGGAAACACATTTACCATCACTCATTCAACAGCTGTCTTTCCAAAAGTGCGTGGACATCACAATTCAAATAATCCTCCAAAACACAACAGGTCTGATACTGCAAGTAAATTTTCAGCAAAATCTGTCTATAAGTTGTAACTATGAACAAAGCAATTAATGAACCTTTAAACTAGTAAGAGTCAGCAACATAAGGGTGCAAGAAACATTCATGTGCTGTATCTACAGACTTGCATAGTTCCATTAAAGAATCACAGGAGGTTTTTAATACATATAATTGTTATGGCTATCCTGATATATAAATCTGTAGTGGAGGGAAGGCGGGGTAGGGGTCAGCCTAGGAAAGGTTGGAGGGAGGGGGTAAAGGAGGTTTTGTGTGTGAGGGGCTTGGACTTCCAGCAAGCATGTGTGAGCGTATTTGATAGGAGTGAACGGAGACAAATGGTTTTTAATACTTGACGTGTTGTTGGAGTGTGAGCAAAGTAACATTTATGAAGGGATTCAGGGAAACCGGCAGGCCGGACTTGAGTCCTGGAGATGGGAAGTACAGTGTCTGCACTCTGAAGGAGGGGTGTTAATGTTGCAGTTTTATAACTGTAGTGTAAAGCACGCCTCTGGCAAGACAGTGATGGAGTGAATGATGATGAAAATTTTTCTTTTTCGGGCCACCCTGCCTTGGTGGGAATCGGCCGATGTGTTAATAAAAATAAAAAAATCCTAGAAATTAAACAGGAATGACCTCTAATTTGTTACATTTGTTGTGGGCCTATAGGATTTTGGCAAAATAATTCAAGATTTAAGTTAATACTGGGAGCTCAGTATGACTTTACTAGTCACTATAAATGCTAAAGCAAATTGAAGCATATTACTGTCACATACCTATGATAAAACTAAAACATTTACATAATAGCTGTCCCATGTTCTCATACTAACATAATACAGTATGTACCATAAAATTTTAGCTGAAATTAAATATGAAATAAAATTTTAGCTGAAATTAAATATACAGGTGTGTAAAGGTAGAAAGTTGAAAGTAAACATAGATAAGAGTAAGGTGATGAGGGGTATCAAACAATTTAGATAAGAAAAATTTGATATCACACTGGAGGGAGGGAGTATGGAAGAAGTGAATGTTTTCAGATATTTGGAAGTTGACTTGTCAGCAGATGGGTTTATGAAGGATGAGGTTAACCATAGAACTGATGAAGGAAAAAAGGTGAGTGGTGCGTTGAGGTATCTGTGGAGACAAAAAACGTTATCCATAGAGACAAAGAAGAGAATGTACGTACAAGAGTACAGTGGTATCAACACTCTTATATGGGTGTGAGGCATGGGTTGTAAATGCTGCAGCGAGGAGGAGGCTGGAGGCAGTGGAGATGTCATGTCTAAGGGCAATGTGTGGTGCAAATATTATGCAGAGAATTCATAGTGTGGAAATTAGGAGGTGTGGAGTTACAAAAAAACGTTATCCATGGAGGCAAAGAAGGGAATGTATGAGAGCATAGTGGTACCAACACTCTTATATGGGTGAAGCATGGGTTGTAAATGCTGCAGTAAGGAAGAGGCTGGAGGCAGTGGAGATGTTGTGTCCAAGGGCAATGTGTGGTGCAAATATTATGCAGAGAATTCGTAGTGTGGAAATTAGGTGGTGTGGGGTTACTAAAAGTATTAGTCAGAGGGCTGAAGAGGGGTTGTTAAGGTGGTTTGGTCATTTAGAAAGAATGGAACAAAGTAGAATGACTTCGAGTGTATAAATCCGTAGGGAAAGGAAGGCGGGGTAGTGGTCGTCCTCAAAAAGGGTGGAGGGAGGGGGTAAAGGAGGTTTTGTGGGCGAGGGGCTTGGACTTCCAGCAAGTGAGCGTGAGCGTGTTAGATAGGAGTGAATGGAGAAGAATGATTTTTGGGACATGACGAGGTGTTGGAGTGTGAGCAGGGTAATGTTTTGTGAAGGGACTCAGGGAAACCAGTTAGCCGGACTTGAGTCCTGGAAATGGGAAGTACAATGCCTACACTTTAAAGGAGGGGTTTGGGATATTGGCAGTTTGGAGGGCCATCTAAACTGTCATATCTGAGCACCTCTGCAAAGACAGTGATTATGTATGAGTGATGGTGAAAGTGTTGGATGATGATGAGTTTTTTTTCTTTCTTTTTGGGTCACCCTGCCTTGGTGGGAAACAGCCAATGTGTTTAAAAAAAAATACTTAACAGTCTTGTTTCTTATGCTGTTCTAACCTTGGCATATGGGGAATTCATGATTGAGTGGATAACGCGAGGTTCAAGGTCAAGCAGCACCGACCGAGGAATGTAATGTTCATCATCGGCTTGGTAAAAGAAAACATCTTTACGGTCGGTGCCTTCTGTAGCATAATCTTCCAGTGTGCCTTCTGGTGAGATGCCATGTTCGCTGCAGAGTTTCTTCCAAAACTCAAACCCAACTGAAAATAATCATGTGGTATAGTATAAAAATGCAAGTTCCATAACCTATCACAGTCAATACAGCACTATATATAAGTTCGTCTTCAGTGCTAGAACAATGGAATAAGTTACTTGAGGTAGTGAGTGCCACAGCCACTGAAAATTTAAAACAATTATTTGACATATTAAATACACTGAAGGCAGAACACCACAGGCATAGTTCTGATCCTATACCTACAAATAGGTACAGTAACTACAAGTCATAACAAACTTACACAATACAGTGGTCCCTCAACTATCGGTCATAATCCATTCCAGGAGCTAGACCTTAACTCGAATTACTCAAAACCTTATTTCCCATAAGAAATAATGTAAATACAATTAATCCGTTTCAAACACCCAAAAATATTCACAAAAAAATTATTCTGTAAAGATTAACAATACTTTTACATACACAAACTAACATTATTAACACAAAATAATAATAAACACATAAATAATAAATAACATAATAAATAACATTTACTTACCTTTATTAAAGAGAGTTGCTGGCATCTGGAAGATAGGGAGGAGGACAGGGGGAGGGGTTAGTGTTTGGAAGGGGAATCCCCCTCCATAAGGACTTCAGGTAACAAGTCCTTATCTGGGGTTACTTCCCTTCTTTTTCTTTTAATGCCACTAGGACCAGCTTGAGAGTCACTGGACCCCTGCCTCGAAAAATAACTGTCAAGAGTGCTCTGTTTCTGGCGCCTCTAACATTTTCCTGAAGTGCAACATGGCTCTGTCACTGAACTGGCTGCAGAGATGGCTTATTTCAGCTTGCTCAGGATGAAATTGTCCAACAAAACTTTGCACATCGTTCCACTTGGAATAAATTTCCTTAATCCGTGAAGAAGGCACCTCACCCTGTCCATCCTCCTCCTGTGAATCAATTTTCCTAAATGTCGTCTGATGCTGTTCCTGATGAAGCTCTTTCAGCTCTTCAGTGGTTAGGTCTACCCTGTGGTCCTCCACCAACTCTTCCACATCCTCACCACTCACCTCCAACCCCAGGGACTTGCCCAATTCCACAATAGAGTCCACAACAGGCACAGGGTCTTCAGGGTCAGGGTCAGCCTCAAATCCTTCAAAATCCCTCTTTTCAACACAATCCGGCCACAGTGGTCTCCAAGCAGAGTTCAAAGTCCTGGAAGTCACTCCCTGCCAAGCCTTACCTATAAGGCCTATGCAATGGACGATATTGAAGTGATCTTTCCAGAACTCTCTTAGGGTCAACTCAGTGTCCGAGGTCACTTGAAAGCACTTTTCAATCACTGCTTTGGTGTACAGTTTTTTGAAGTTACAAATGACCTGCTAGTCCATGGGCTGGATGAGAGGAGTGGTGTTAGGAGGCAAGAACTTCACTGTGATGAAACTGAACTCATCAGACAAATAGTCTGCCAAGTTGTGAGGATGAGCAGGAGCATTGTCCAGTACCAGGAGGCACTTGAGTGGCAATTTCTTTTCCAGGAGGTATTTCTTCACACTAGGGCCAAACACTCCAGTGAACCATTCCACGAAATTGTCCTTAGTGACCCATGCCTTGGTGTTAGCCTTCCAATACACACACAAATTATTCTTGTTAACATTGTGTTTCTCGAAGGCTCTGGGATTTTCTGAGTGATACACTTCACTTTCAAATCACCACTGGCATTAGCACACAACATGAGAATTAGCCTGTCTTTCATAGGCTTGTGTCCTGGCAGTGCCTTTTCCTCCTGAGTAATGAAGGTCCTGTTTGGCATTTTCTTCCAAAACAGGCCTGTTTCATCACAATTAAACACTTGTTGGGGTTCGAATTTTTCAGTGTCTACAAACCCCTTGAATTCCTGCACAAATTTTTCAGCTGCACGTTTGTCTGAGCTGGCTGCCTCACCATGCCTCACAACACTGTGTATGCCACTACATTTCTTAAACCTCTCAAACCAGCCTTTGCTGGCTTTAAAATCACTCGCCTCAGCACTGGTTGCAGGCATTGTTTTGACAAGATCTGCGTGCAACTGCCTTGCCTTTCCACAAATTATCGCCATGGAAATACTATCACCCGCTATCTGTTTTTCATTGATCCACACCCCCAACAACTTCTCAACCTCATCCACTGTTTTTGATCTATTTTTCGTTAACATATCAACACCTTTTGCAACATTAGCTTCCTTGATTTCTTTTCTCTTTGCCAGGATAGAGGTGATAGTAGATGTGTTTTTGTTGTACATCTTGGCAAGCTCACTCACACGTATGCCACTCTCATATTTTTCTACAATCTCCTTCACTTCAATGGTGTTCCTCACTTTCTTTACCACAGTGGTGCCCCTAGGAAGCTTCTTTGGACCCATGGTGACTTATTTCACAGTGACAATCACTAAACCACCAATAAACGCAACAAATTTATTGTGAATGTTTGAAAGAGCACGCTGGGTAATGTTCTCCCAATGGTAAACAACGCTAGACTGGCGTCCTGCGCGGCGAGCCACACAAGCACGGGCAGGCGGACAGGTCTGGTACGGACCGATACACGAGGAAAACATTGACCGAAAAAAGCGCTCGAAACACGAAATCACCGATATTCGGAATCACCGAAACACGAGGGATCAATGTACTGCTAAAACATATGATATAGGACAATGACATGCTCATCTGTATACAGCAATTACATATGCTATTTACCTACACTTATAAAGGAGTGAAAAAAAAAGACTTACTCAGTAAATTGCATTTAAACTTTATCATGACACTATTCCAATTTTTATTGTATTACTGTGGAACCTCGGTTTTTGTATGCCCCAGTTTATGTAGGATTCGGTTTTCGACAACATTTTCCGTTGAAATTTTGTCCCAGTTTTCGTAGGGTTGAAAATGGTCCGTACCAAATGTGTCCACCTGCCCGCCCGCATCACTTGGCCACTCAAGCGCCAAGTGACTCAGTCTGCGCATTCATTCAAAACATTTTGTAATAATCCATTGTGTTTTGTGCTTGTTTATCGAGTGCGACTGCTAAATAAGCCACCATGGGACCAAAGAAAGTTCCGAGTGCCAGCCCTTTGATAAAGAAGGTGAGAAACACCTTCAACTGGAACAGCAACAGACTGCAGCTGAGGAAATTGCTTCAAAGGAGGAGGAAGAGAGAGGGGAGAATGTGCCTTCTTCAGTGATTAAGGACATGTGTGCAAAGTGGAGTGAGTTGCAAAATTTTGTGGAGAAATATCACCCTAACAAAGCTGTTGCAAACCGTGTCTGCAACATGCTCAATGACAATGCCTTGTCCCATTCTGGACAGATTTTTTGTGCGACAGGGGTACAGTGACTCTCAAGCTGGTCCTAGTGCCAGTAAAAGACAAAGAGGGAAAGTAACTCTAGATAGGGCCTTGATACCTGAAGTCCTTATGGAAGGGGATTCCCCTTCCAAACAATAACCTCTCCTCCTCCCTCTTCCCTCCTCACCGTTTTCCATATGCCAACAAGAGTCTTCAATAAAAGTAAAAGTGATGTTAAATGTTCATTTATCCATTTCATAAGTCATTTATATTTATTTCTCATTGTTTTCTGTATGTAAAACTATAGTTATTCTGTATAAAATGTATTTTTTTTTAATATTTTTAGGTGTCTGGAACGGATTAATTGGATTTATGTACATTATTTCTTATGGGAAATATTTCTTCAGTTTTTGAACAATTCGGTTTTCATCAGACTTCCTCGAACGAATTAATCACGAAAACCGAGATTCCACTGTATTTTAATTTCCATTACATCTGATGGCACTCAAACAAAACTTTAAAAGGTTTTAAATCATATCAAGCAAATGCAGATAGTATATTCTAGGTTAAATCATCATAAAATGTCGCTTTTGCATATACAGTGGTACCTCGAGTTACGATATTTTTTCGTTCGAGAATGCTGTTCAAGTGCCATTACCAAACGAATTTATCCCCATAAGGAATAATGTAAAATAGACTAGTCCTTTTACACCCCCAAAAATATACTTACAAAAGCATTTAAAAAAATACTTACATAAAAGGGCGATTTTGGGGACCATCGTAACTCGAGGTACCACTGTATATTTCTACATGTTCCATATACTATAATATAATATTCCATTTTTAAAGAAAATTTACTTATACAGTGGAACCCCGAGTTTCGGCCATAATTCAATCCAGGAGGCTGTTCAAGTGCCATTACCGAACGAATTTGTTCCCATAAGGAATAATGTAAATTAGATTAGTCCGTTTCATACCCTAAAAATACTTACAAAATACAATAATACACTTACAATAATACACTTACATAATTGTTCGAGTTGGGAGGTGGCCGAAACTCGGGGTATCACTGTACTGTACAGTGGACCCTTGAAAATAGTGATTAATCCGTTCGTGAGAGGCCGCCTATTTTCAAAATGGACGATTTTCAAATCTATTTTCCCCATAAGAAATAATGTAAATCAAATTAATCCGTTCCAGACACCCAAAAGTATGTAAAAAAAAAAAATTTTTACATGAGTTGTTTATGTGTGGAAGAAGGAAGGAGGGGAGAAGGTGGTGGTGTTGTTGCTAGTGTTTGGAAGGGAAATCCCCTTCCATGAACACTTCAGGTACCAAGTCCTTTTCTGGGGTTACTTCCTTTCTTTGTTTATTAACCCTTTGGGGGTCGGTGCCGTACTAGTACGTTTTACAAGCAGGGGTTGGTGCCGTACTAGTACGCCCAAATTCTAGCGGCCTCAATTTAAGCAGAAAACGTCTGATAGGCATACATATGAAAGAATGGGTCTGTGTGGTCAGTGTGCGCAGTATAAAAAAAAATCCTGCAGTACACACTGCATAATGAGAGAAAAAAAACTCTGACCGTTTTTTTCGATTAAAACAGCGACTTTGCAGTCGATTTTCGTGTGGTATATATTGATGTATTCTCGTTTTCTTGGTCTCATTTGATAGAATGGAGGATATATTACAGAAATAGAGATGATTTTGATTGGTATGACAAAGACAAGTACCTTGAAATTGAGCTCAAAGTAGCGAAAATGTTCGATTTTGACGATGTTCAAGAGTAAACAAATCACACCATACCTCAATACACATCAACTGGCGAGTCTTATATTCATGCACAAGTGCTCTGATATTATTTGTACCATTTTTACAATGATGCAGTTGTATACATAAGAGTAAATCTTCTATTATTTGTGAGAATAAAAATTCAAAATGAAAAGCAAAAGTAATGGAACAGGGGCCTGGAGACGTGACTAATGAACAGAGAACATGTTATTTTAGTGCCAGGAATGTCTGCCTTGTTTATTCTGGACCCTATTTTGAAATTGGCATCGTTTGAAATTTGTGTGAAATTGGAAAATTGCCATTTTCTGATCACTATTTTGGGTAGATGAAATTGGTAAATAGGCAGTTTCTTGTACTCAATCGATAGGAAAAATGGAGTTCTATCGAAACAGCTATAGTTTTAGGAGACTGAAACATTGGAATTTGTCGAAAATAGGGCTCAAAGTGGGCAAAATCGCCGATGCGTAAGTGTCATGGCTACCGCTAACTTCGCGAAAGCATAATTCCGTTAGTTTTCGATCAAATTTCATAATTTTGGTGGCGTTATGATCGGAAAAAGATTCTCTATCATTTCATAAGAAAAAATTAATTTTTTTTTTTCCAAAAAAATTTCGACCCCAGGAACACTTTCCTGAGAAGGCCTGTCGACCCCCAAAGGGTTAATGGCACTAGGACCAGGTTGAGAGTCACTGGATTCCTTTCTTGCAAAATAACTGTCCAGAAAGGTCTGTTTCTGGCAGTTCTTTAAAATGTCCCTAAAATGTGACAAGACAGTGTCATTGAACATGTCACATACACGGCCTGCAACAGCTTTGTCAGGGTGATGCTCCTCCACAAATTTTTCCATCCTAGTCCACATTGTACACATCTCCTTAATCTCTGAAGAAAGCAACTTCTTCCTTCTCCCTTCCTCCTCCTCTGAAGCAATTTCCTGAGCTTT